>JAVFBZ010112978.1:0-17241 GCA_032466195.1 Katharina tunicata | reverse complement strand
AAAAAAAAAAATAAATAAATCTATTTTGATCCACAAATCCTCGTCAAACCAACTGATTGATCACGTGACAAAAAGCATACGGTACATTAGTTTGTATTATAAATTTGGCGCCAATCCGAGAAGAAAGAAACCCAGCCGAACAATTTATGACATTGTGTTGACGATAGGGAAAGTGAGTTCTGTAATATCCCGATAATACGTTAAGGGTGGTTAAAAAGAAAAGCACAACCGTAATACTTACAGGGGTAAACTCAACAGAAAACACAGTTAAACTTCAAACTACTGTAAATTTAATATGCTATTTGTGCGTCATTTTGAAATTTAAAATGTTGACATTCTGTGAATAAGGTAGTCCTGCTTAAAACTCTACCGTCAGCTGTTTTTTTGTTGTTGTCGAAATGAATTGTTCAGTCATTAAACTGGAAAAAAAAAAAAATACAATAATCCTAAAGGAAATATCATGTAGCGTTGCTCCCCTCTTCTGGAGCCCCGCCAGGTATGAGCTTGACCTATTTTCAGAAAGGTGATAACAGGTAAAACGTTTGCGGTGGCATTCAAATGTTCGCAATTCTCCATTACCAACTACAGTAACAATGTATAGCATGATAATGTGTAGATCTATTGTAATTCGATTGTCCAGAGAGTGGTGAGAGTGTTGCTGGGGTTCAGGTGTGGCCCCGTGTCCGGTAGTAAGTGACGTGAATAATCTCAACTCTTCGGCTATAATGGCTAAGGTATGTATATACAGCTTTATCCATCCACAGAGGCTAGGCACACCTGTTCACCAATACTTAAAGTTATATATTATAGACAAACGTTTTGAAATGGAGAATGCTTAAAATTGGGGAAATTACTCATGTTGATGTGTTAAACTGTGAACCTCAGCGTATTCATGAGCAATACCTATTTATACCTTACGCCTGGTTGACAGCTATATATACCGGTATGATACCATCGTGGCGCTGAACAACCCATAGATCAGACGTTATAGTGTCTGAGTGAAGCATTACTACACCTGTTATTGATGAATCAGGCAGTTTAAGTGAAGGTTAGGCTACTTCTAATGAATACTATATAGATTGGCCTAGTGTATTATGATTGTTTCGAGGAACATGAGGTATCTGTACTGTTAAACCATCCAGTTATGGCGGCCTAAAATTCAAATTCACAACGAGGCTGTAAATGATCGGCATTATTATTTGTACTTGACATGATTTGTTTGCATTTAGTATGACGACTCAATTAAAGCCCGACGAAGATCTATTTAACGAGTAATAGCATATTAGCGTGCTTATCATTTAATATATTACTGCTATAGTCATGTGTGCCCTCTGGCTAAGGGCAGTATGTTTCCAAAATATAATAATGCTGTCATTCATAGAACTAGAGAAACATCATCTTTCCAAAAATGATAACACTAAAGTGACTTCATATTTAATGGTTGTGTTAAAGTTGCTGTCTACTGTGGGAATACAGGGCCGTCATTCAAGTGACATACTCTTGAGCATGGCGGTAAACATCAATCAATCTATAATCATGTCATTTTTCATGTTCAGATAATGGACAAACACTGACGCCATAATAAACAATGGACAGAGGCGGACTTGTTGTTTGGGTTTCTCTGATAGGTAAGATGATTTTCAAGTGGACCTTCTTAACTCATGAGCGCTTTGGCTAAGGGCAGTATGTTTCCAGATTATAAATCATGCTGTCATACTTAGGTGGAAAATTATCTTTCCAACAGCAAAAACACTAAAGGGACTACACATTTTTTGGTTGTGTTAAGAGTCGCTGTCTAATGTTGGAATACAGCGCAGTCATATTGGTGAAATACCCTTGAACATGGCGTTAAACACCATCCAATTAATCAATCACCAACGATACTTTACGTTCTAGTACCACATAAAAAAAAGATACATTAGAATCAATATGCTACAACAATACCCCTGAGTTGACATGAAAGAAAGTCAGATGTTAACTTATATAAACACTAGGAACATTTCTTCTTAAAGAGGCATATTGAAGTCGGGACACTTAAAATAACATAAGATATTATGGATAAACAACTTCTGGTATGTTTTGGGCGCAACTTTTTCTAAGACTGCATCTAGGCCAAAACGTTTAACCGAAAATATACCAGAAATTGTTTATTAATAATATCTTAAGTTATACTAGAAACAATAAAAAGTTTAGAGTTACGAGTTGACGAAAGTCTCATACATTAAATACGCCTTTATCCCTTTTTTTTTATAAATAAGAAATAAAATTTTGCTTGCCTTTACTGGTATTCGAACCCGGGATCTTAGTAGGGCCAGTGCTCTTACCGCCTGATCTAGAACTACCACTGTATAACGACCGAATTTTCATCCAGGCTGCAGATTGCTCTCTCCAGTATATATAAAACCGTTATTTATTGCAGCTTTGACAAATGGCATTGAGATTTATCCGTCATATCAGAAGATTTTTGCCCAAGAATCGGCTTTAAGCGTGACTCTACCATGTAACTACAGGAAGGCCCCCATCGCGCCGTCCTCTATCACGTGGACTGTGGGTGGGAGGCCTGTCCTTACAGCCAACTCTCTCAGGAATATAGTGGGAGGAGATCGTTATGTAGGCCGTGCTAGGTTAGGCCAAGGAGCATCCTTGATCCTCACTTCTCCTACACTGGCTGACAGCGCCACCTTTGTCTGCACAGTGACGCAACCATCAGGCTCCAATCCAACTGCCACCGGCACGGTCGTACTCGTTATAACAGGTACAAACTTTTCAGACTCATTGAAATCATGTTCAAAGTTTACAGAGCTTTTAATAAAATCTGATGTGTAGTTGAAATAAAGCAAATTTACGTGCAGAAATGTCGCTTTATTTGTTTCAGAAATCAAGAGTATTTTTGTGGCAATAGACAAAGTGTTCTCTTTTACCAGCCATGTTGCTTTTTCTTTTCCATTCAAAATATCGTATTCTGAGTGTACTTGATGAAATGGTTCAGATGACACTTGCACATTGCAACTTGTTCAATAAATAATGATCATCGCCTAAAATCATAGACCAGAAATTTAATATGAACTTGGTAGGCCTATATAACTGAATGTTATATAATTGGGGCAACGATGTGGCATTCTGTTTAGAAACCAACGACAAACGAGTCCCCATATGCCTAAATATAAGTTTATTTTACATGTTTCAGATTGTGTAGAACCGGACATAATAGGCCCTGCTATTTGTGTGGCTTTGGATATCGTAGCATTAGCACTGGTTGTTCTCTGGTTTGTACTTAGAGGTCGACCAGGAATCATTAGAGAGGAATTCTGTAAGTCTTGAAAATTAATATAGGCATCTAAATATAATAAATAATTTGTGGAGTTTTGATATTTTTTTAGAAAGGCGATTTTAATGTCTCTTCGTGTTCTTGAGGAGAGATTATTATGACTCAGGAGAATCAGTTGAGATGGATTCGGCGACTATAAAATTAATAAAATAAATTTTACCTTATGAACCAAAGGAATTAATGGTGGAGTTTAAAATTGGATTGAAGGACTTTAAAGCCATCTTAATTACCCGCGTTTGCTTCATGTTATATACATGTAAGGATAGCATTGCTGAGTTGAAGTGAACACTATTTGACAACAGCGAATATATATAGGAAAGCATATATTGACAAATATTAGACAAAGTGTAGACATTGACGCCAAAACTTCTTTCTTCCACAGATCGACGAATCCTGATTTGCCTAGCTATTGGGAGTCTTGTTGCCACTGTGACGTCATTGGGGACTCTAATCACATATGTGTGCACAGCATGTGTTCAAGGCTTATCGCGTGAGTATTCTGGAAACTAAAAAAAAAACCCATAAAACTCAGGAATTTTGTTCATTTACTTTTTGTGACGACTGTGTTGTAATAATGCAGATACACAGTTTCTTTCCCCGTACAGTCTGTCAATATTCGCTGTAGGTTAGCGGGGCACCATAAAGTAGACTTGTGGTGGTGTCTTGTGTACCGTCCTCAGTTGTTTTCAGCTGTGCTATGCCGTAAACAGTTTTTATATTATACCCTTCTCTAATAACAAAAAAGTAGTATTTATTTATGGAAACACAAGAGTCTAGTAATATAATTATGTGCTTAAATTAACACAGTGCATGGTCTTTTTCAAGGTGAATTTATATATTTGTTCGTACTTTGTAAAACTGGACCATCCCTTATCACTAAAATACCTTCCAATTTGTGTATGGGATTGTTAATTTGTGTATTGAACGAAAATGATACGGCTGCGATGTGGCTCGATTGGTCGAGGGCTTGTCTGGAGTCCCCGTAGCCGTACAAGGTATTATTTCGAATTGCTATGTCGACGTTAGGTACACAAGGGTATACAGTTTGCCGTTGGCGCCGATTGCTACTGATATTGCAGGGCGTTTTTTACTCGCTCTCTACCAGGCAATGTGAAGTCGTCATATAAGTCAAATAAACGCATGAGAACGACACCACTCAGATAAATAAACAAATCGTATGAAATTGTTTTAATCATTGCGAAAATCTCTTATCAGGTTTACGTGTGGCTGGTATAGTGTTCTGTGTTGTTGGGCTTATATCCGCCATCCTATGCTGGTTGACTACAACTCGGAGAATGCGAGGTTGGTTGTACTGTAGGGAAGCTGACAATAAGAAAATCTGAACAGTTTCCATTTTTATATACCCCAAAAATATCATTCACTTCACTTAGAACATACAGAGGTGATTCTTGTAGTAGTTTAGCCTAGAATTGTAGTTCGTATTCAGCCTGAAATGTTCACTTTCAATTTTTTTTTTTAAAATATAGAAAAATGAATTTTAAGTCAAACCTATTTCTTGTCTATTTACTTTATATGTGGGACTTAACATAATCCATAAGTGCATCCTCGACGCATATCGTTGAAGACTGATTTTGTCTGGGTGTATTTCATCTGAATCATTGTGCCATAATGTGTTTGTTACAGAACCCGAAGAGTCGGTGTCAGAAGCATATGATGATGATAGCGATGTGTCAAAAGGTAAATGGAAAAGTAGCTGTGTGCTGGATTTATTTTTTGAACAAGTAAAAGTTATTTTTTACCGTGTACAAAGCAAGCAAACCTATTTCTGAATAGGCAATTCTGTTCAAATTAACTAATGGATTAAATGAGGAAAATATGATAGTTTGCAAGAACAGATAAACAGCTGATACAGAGGCCTAACTGTGGCGTGAATTTGACATTTTCGTCCGTTACAAACGGCTACATTGACCTCTTTTTACTACATTGAAGATAGTGGGCATTATCAACCTGAATATAGGGGGTGGTTGGATGGAGCCTCATGTGCCCTGGTACTCTCGGGGCTAAGGCACTTCAGGATGCTGATTTGTTGTGGTGGCCAGTTTTTAAAACTTCAATCAAACAAACCTGAATATATAACAAAATGTAAAGAATGAAGAATATAACTGATGCCAAGGAATTTCCAAATGTGTTTCTTCAGAAATATAAGCAAAGTTCCAGCGATAAATGACCGATTCGAATGTATGCAATGTATTATTGCGTAACATACAGATACTGGCCTATCTTGCATCGTTTCATATGTAGTGCAACTAAATTGGTTTAATATTTAACCCGTTTCTTTCAGTTAAGCCCGCGATCAGCCAAACTGACAATGGGAAAGGCAAGGCATACATTTAGCTATCGCCTTTTACTTCAAATATTTCTGTAGTACTTCCCTATAGTGTCCTGATATATTTTATCGTCTAATTTGTCTATTTGTTTTTCACTCATAGAATCGCAATTTTTTATTGTCCCATTTTGTTTCATTTGTTTTATTTTTAATTAAGTATATAGACGTGAACCCACCTGAATTATTATTATTATTTTTTTTTTTTTACCAATGAACCATATTTCGTTGTTCGAATATCTTAAATGGAACACATTTTTGTAAAAGGTTTTCGTGAATAATTGTTGTGAAATAAATGTATGTAATAAACATGCTTGCTACACGTATATATATAAATCATTGCATGGTTATTCATTGCATGCTCTCTTTCCGTGATGTCACGGGTCTCAACATTATTCTTCATAGTTTTAACTAGAGCTTTCCTTTTTACTTACAATGCAGTTATAACTGAGCTATATCGGCAGGTAAATTGTACAAAGGACTAAATTCTACATTAAATTGTATTTAATAAGATATAAACAAAATTCTTAACTTTCTAAAAACAACAACAACAGCAACATGTTTTTCAACTCACATCTTTCTTAGAATTGTATTGGTGCTTGCTTGTTTTTCTACGACTGGCTTTTCCCATTCAAGAAAGTTTCATCTCACTCAAATGACAAGAAAACAGTAGCCGTCCGTGACAATGTCCCCTTTATTATTTTCATGACAGCTTTCATAGACGGCCGTGAAACTATGAATGGGAGGCGAATGGAGGATGACTTGAGCCGAGATCGCGTGAGTGTACCGGATGACGTCATCAAAAGTAATGATATTTTATTCTCATCAATATGTTAATATCTTATAATTCAAAATGTAAAATTAAACTTTTTTTTTCTTTTCTTTTCTTTTCTTTACTCGTGGCACCCATAAATATGACGTTAAACACCAAATCAAACAGATAAATAAATAGTTTCGTGGTGATTGCATACTGTAGATAATGAGCTGGGACAAAACTTTATGAAAGCCTCCTTCTTTACTTTAAAGGTGGTTTCTTCCACAGCCTTGACCATTTATAGTGTCTTTATCAACGCCTTTTTTGTTAAAAATAATAGTTAACAATATAAATTCTCCCACTAATGTATGTTAGTAGGAGCAAACATCCCCACTTGTTTCGTATCTCAAATAACGCGCTAACATTATTTCTCTCTTTTTGTCATTATATCGCAGCTACAGTATATAAAAACATTGTTCATGGATGTTGTACCTGTAGTTGTAGGTAAACGTAAAGAAAATTCAGGGCCGAAGCTGCGACGTTTTGAGGAGTTACGGACCAGAGAACATGTGGATATACCGTTGGACAGTATCCGGTATCTTCCCGAGCCTACTGACCTCTCCGGTAAGAGCAAGATTACTGCACACGAAATCATCTCAAATCTATGCGGATTTCTATTACTAAACTGAATAATGCATTAAATTATTATGACGCCATAACAATTAATAAAAAATCGATTTGTCCCAAAATACACAATCTAAATAGTATAAGAGTGCATTACTGAATGACGTTTCTGAAAACATCAACTATTCACATGTTTTACAGGTGTAGGCCTACTTTTATTATTTTGGTATTCAATACAAATACGTGGCTTAATAGTGTTACAAAATTGTTTAAATTCTATCCACGCCTCCGTTGCCGTTGTTTACTCGAACAATAAACATACCGGATTGCTACGAGTAAGAGCTCTGCCCTATTATTTAGCCGTATCTTGTGGGCATCTTTTTCAATAACCACGAATTATTGTCTCCATAGAAAATAAAACTTTTTAGAGCGTTCATTTTAAGTGGCTATAATGATCTATTGAAAGGGCGATTCGCCCAAACAAGTTTGAAAGATCTATTATTCCACCAACTTTTTATGAGTATTTTCCGGACCGACAGTAGTCCCAAATTTCTTGCGGATTATATATATTTCATCCTCCCAAAGAATGAAACCACTTGACTTTTAAAGTTGCATACTTTAAACATTGTATTTATTGAAAAAAAAAAAACAACATACAGTACAAATCGACAGCAGCTTCTCTTTAAATTATGTTTAACGAAGAATGGTTTTTCTTTTGGCAGATGTATTTCTAGACGATGATCCTCCAGGATTTGCGCGTCCCGCTACCTACAGAAGCCCGGCACCTTCCAAATCGTCTGCCACATCAGGCTCAAACCGTGTCCCTCATTCGCATGCAATAAAGGCGCCACCCCCTACTGAAGCACAAACCTCTAGAGATATAGATACATATAGGAAAGAACCAGACGCCAAGCCTATAGCCGTCCCGAGAACTTCCATTGCCCGACAGAGTGAAATTGATCCACCGCCAATTGCCCCCAAGCCGAAAGGACGGGGGAAGGCAACCCCCGCATCCGAACAATCAACATTACCCAATTCTGGTTAGTACCATATTTTAAAAATAGAACACGAATCAGAATCAAAATACCAGCGTACTGTAGTGCTTATATCGATGACACTGAAGGCATGGAATATAATTATTTACCATCATGAACTGCTCAGGCTAACCAAAGTCACGAACAACTAATTTTACATAAGAGTTGTTCGATTTATAATCACTGCTTGAAAACGGTCTTTGCAACTAGGCCGAAATGTCGCTTTTCAATTTACCCAGTAGTTGAAAATCCCTCATAGTCGATCATGTTTTTTTCAAATGAGATAATACATAATATAATTGGATCTTTGTTTCAGTTCCTCTCAGAGACAACAACTCTCTAAAGAAGGCACGTAGTGAAGAAGTGTTGAAGAGAGGCGCCTCCTTGGTGACAATTCCACCAGAGAGAAGGAGTCTACCTCTAAGTGTGGAGGAGAAGCGTAAGTCTGTAACTTAACAAATATATGTGATCACAAATACAGATTTGAACTGATATTAGATCTGTGATTACTTATTCTCTAATTGAAAAGACATTGAAAGTGTTGACAATGGCTCAATACTAGGACACGTATTTCAAATTATGTTTCTATCTCTCATAGTCTCATCTGGCACATTTACGTAATCGTAGATATATGTCTCTGTATTATCAAGTCCGGATTAATGACAGGAGCTTTCTGTACCCTATGGTGCTCTCTGGGCTATAAGGGGCATCATGGAGCTGATTTGTAATGGTGTCCTGTTTTCTTGTGGCGTCTTCGTATGCTTGACAGCCTCAGTGAGGGTGGTTTCCTTCACCCCAAAAAATTACATTAAGTACGGCGTAAAACACCAATCAATCAACATTATTACCATGTGTAACTTATGTGAATCCAGAGTATGGCATGTTAATGCGTGGTTTTTACTTCCAGTGGATCAAGACATATTTCTGGAAGCTTGTAAGGAAACCGCTGAGTATTTTGTCGAGACTTCTGCCTATCGCAGTCTGGAGAAACAACTTCTAAACGAGGACACCCGAGGTGTAACTATTACCGGCAGAGCGGGAGACGGTAAGACGGCTTCAGCAATGTACGCGGCCTGGAAACTTTACTCAACAGAAGGCTACCTACCTCTGAAAGTGAAAACAGTCTCGGAAATAGAGAGAATATACATCGAGGGCCTCAAGTTGGTGTTCGTGTTGGACGAACCGTTCGGACAGATTTGTGTGTCATCCGAGTTACAGAAATACTGGATGGCCAATGCTAGCAGACTCAAAGCTTTCATAAGCACACCAAATGTAAAAATAATAGCCACAGTTCGTTTTGACATTTGGAATTCATGTTTGTTCAGTGTAATGAGATACATCCCGTTTGCTTCTGCCATTAGCATATCAGCACCTCTGTCCAAACAGGAGAGACATACCATGCTGCTCAAACATCTGAACGTGGCTGGGATCAAATTAACAGATCCATTTTGGAAACAAACGATCCAGTCTATTGTGTCGACTGGAGTCAGTAACGGTTACCCTCAGTGGTGTCATCTGCTCAGAACTTCAGACAACATCAAGCACGAAGCACAGGACTTCTTCAGAACTCCAATAGATTTGCTCAGAAAGGAAATCCATACTCTTCGACGTGATGACCCCGTGTCCTTTTATATCCTGGCTCTGATGGTGGTACACGGCGGTAAGCTTACCAGGTCGTTACTAACAAGACCACTTCAGGAGTTACCTGAAAATGAACGAGTAAAGATCGAGTCCATTTGGAAAACCTATAGTGGAACATCAGCATCACTTCCGGCACCAGGTGTTCTAGAGCAGAAAGTAAATTCTTTGTGCAAAATGTATATAGTAAAAGCAGAAACTCGTCTGGAATTTTCGTTGACAACTCTAGCAGAACTGACCTTATTAGAGATGGCCATCATTGACATAATTCTGATTTATAAATGGTGCCACCCCGATGTTATCATCAACAAACTGATACCAGAAGGTTGTACACCTGGGGGTTTTAGCACATCAGAGTTGCTGATAAGTGTTCCCTCTAAATACTGTCCACAGTTTGCTAATATACTGACTGATCAACTGGTTAAAGGAAACATTAAGTCAGTGTTAGATAACCCAGCCTGGGGATCTGAACCTTTCATTGAATGCTGGAACGAAGATATCTTGACAGAACTAACAGTCAGTCGTATCCGCGGTGTTCACGGCACCTGTTGTATGGGAGAGGTGCTTCACCGGGCTGCTGCTAAAGGTCTGCTGTCCATGTTAAAGCTCTTATTGAACCCGCTCAGTTCAAGAGAAGGCGGCGCTAAAATTCGTAACGAATACGGCCACACCTTACTCCATACAGCTGTTATAGGGGGACATGTGGATGTTGTTCAATACCTGCTTCAGATGGGTTGTCCTATCAACACTGGAAACGACGCCGGAGAAAGTCCTCTGTTCTTAGCCTCGCTTCACGGAAATATGACCACCGTTCAGCTGTTGCTGGATCACAAAGCCGACCCTGACCAGCTGACAAGACTCGGCATTGGTCCTCTGCATGCCGCGGTGTTTGGAGACCACACTGAGATCGTATGGATGTTGCTTAGCCGAGTTTCACCAGATACCCTTGGCGGGGTTGCTCGTACCAAAATTGGTATCACATCTTTCAGAGACCGTTTCCTGGCTTCAGTCAACCAGTCCGGACTCCACGAAGCCGCGAGGACAAACGATCTGGTTCGCATCCACCATTTCTTAGATAACGGTTTCGAGAAAAATGATCAGAACAAGTACGGTTGGAGTCCACTCTACATCAGTGTTCTGCTGGGACACGTGGATGCCGCAGCACTGTTCCTTACTCGTGGGGCAGATCCGACCGTTCTCAGCCAGAAAGGATCAGCTCCCCTCGACGAAGCCTGCTGCGCATTTAATGATCCTCTTATCGCCCTGTTATCATCATTTAGTCCAAAGAAAAGCTCATGTCTTTAAATAAGTTCGTAACTTACTCTTTTGACGTTTTTTGGGGGGATTCTTTGTATTTTAAAACGTCTTTCCACCTTAGGTAAAGTCAATCTCTTTTAAGTGAATGGCCTGTCATCATATCTCATATCTCATTTGGTGCTATTTGAGTTCTTGTCAGTCTTCTGTAACCCAATAATGCATATAATTTTACAATGTAAAAACAAGCTAGTCACAAGCAATTGATATGCACGTGTGACCAAGTGGTTCAGCACAATTCGTTATATCTTATTATTGGATCGCTCCATTCTTGCGATACAGAAGGTCGGTGGCGGAGTATATAATAACCGTCATTGAGTCCCGGAACATTCGTGAGTTTTATACGCCAGTTGATATGAACCAGTGATTTTATATTCCATTCTTACTGATACCACTTTTCTATTTTAAACTATGTGAATTAACTCCTTGTCAAGTACGGTGAGACTTGCGTTTATAACAATACAATACCATACAACGGTCAGGTCTCAAATTTCACAATGAAGACAAAACATCATTAAGCTTGAATGTTTTACCTTTATTTTTATGCTATTTGTATTTTATAATAAATACTGTCCAAACTATGAATGTTTTCATTTATTTTCAGTCCAGCAACAATAACCGAAAATTTACTCTGCATTATTTATACTTAGTCACACACGCACCCACAATTTGGATTTTTTTTTTAAATAAGATTTGATGTTTGTTCAAAAATAAAAACAGTCACGTTAAAATAAAAAAGTATTCATTAGGTACAAAGCTTGTACTAACGAGGAGAAATCAAGCAGTTATTCATACTTAACGGAAAGAGGGCTGGCCATATTTGCTCACAATGACTATGACCCAGCCGCGGTGAATGACTTTGTTTGTAACGAGCCAACATTTTAAACCGTGTAAGGGGTGTGGCTTACACCATTGACTCGGAGTGGCGTTGGTACATCAAAGTGTGTCTGAGATGTGACAGCAGATTGACACATTTCCAATTATAATTTCTGGCATAATTTTCAGTTTTGTTGTAGCTTTTATACTACATTTACCTTCAAATCTGGAGGCAGAGTTAACGGAATACCTCTTATTTTTACTTCTTGATGAAAATATATGTAATTCAAGTGATTCTGTGAAAACTCAAAATACAGAAGTGTTGGGTGCGTATGTGACTTTAAGATTCCTAGGGCTGATGAATAGAATGCTTGTGTAAACAGTTATTAAAGAACGATGCGGTTGTTTTTTCAACTTAGTACTTCAAGAACTGTCTAACAATAAACACATAAACTTCATTTAAGTCTTTTAGGCAAAGCGTGTCCACTATCTCGAAAATATATTCGTAGTTCGTACATCAGGTTTGTTTGCTGTCAAAACCAGTTTGTATGTTAACAGAAACCGTTTTGTTATCCAAAGAAAAGGCAGGGCTCGACATGCAAGTCATTTTCATCGGGACAATGCCACCAGACACTGGGACTATCCATTGAAATTTAATGTCCCCAGACTTCACATTTAATCAACACCCTAATCAACTATTCAGTGGATGACCCGGTCGTGACTTTACGTCATCTACAGCAATTTGAACTCCTGAAAGCCACAGCGCGAGAATTTGAGCCCAGAAACGAATGTCATGATTGTGGTTCAGGGTGTACTATTTCTCATAACTCTGTTAAACACCTTAAAGTACAGCACATAATTAATATGTATTGTATAAATAGTTGGCAACATGAGAATAACTTGTTAAGCGGCATTAAGAAGCTGTGCACATAAGAAAAACATAACTTTGATGGATTTTCAACTTGTAGGTATATTGATTAGCGACATTTCGGTTAAATTGCTAGCTAGGTCGCTTATCAATATATCCAGAAGTTTAAAATTCACAAAAGTCCTGTTTATGAAACATGAGTATAGTCACACACCAACTTCACTGTCACAAAAACATGAGTATAGTCACACACCAACTTCACTGTCACAAAAACATGAGTATAGTCACACACCAACTTCACTGTCACAAAAATCTACACAGACGTGTCTGGTACACCTTTCTCTTCCGAACATGGTCTGACAATGTGACCAGAGAAAATCACTGTCCTGGTGATGCCATCTTGCACAAAGAACAAGAACGGTCGGTTCACCATGAAGTCCACTTTCTTCAGTGTTTTACTCATACAGTTGAGGCGTGTTTTCTCTTGTGTTTGTGTGCTTCCCTTGTTTGTAACATCCACACCCGCTTTGTGACGCATTTCTGTCACTGAAATAGGAAATGGAGGTGTTTCAACCATGGCCGATAAGTCGGTCTCCCCAGGTTTGATCAAGTCCTTCATTCCCAGCATAGCTAAGGCCGTGGCCAAGTCATAACTTCTCTCTACTCGGAACTGTGGCAAAGTAACGCTGACCAGACACTTTTTGACACGTTTCCTAAAAGTCTTAAAATTGTTAAGTAAGCCCAACCGATACTCCAATGTGACCAAGTCTCCGTTTTGATACGGTAGCACGATAGTCATCCAGCCTTGTGTCCACAACAACGGCAGGAAGAGAACCTCGCAAAATAACCCCGGGAAATTGCCGTAAAATAAAGCGTCTTCTTTGTACATCATATCCACAGGAATAACCTCTTCTTGATTTATGGCAAATTCCCCTTTGAAGATCGATGTCGGTGGGAATTCGGAACGCCACAGTCCGCGGAAAAACGCCACGTTAACACTGAGGATAGCGAGGGTCTCCTTAATACCATTCTCTTCTATTAACTCGTCGATATTGCCTCCCGTCTTCCTCTCGGTCCAGCTGTTAATTCTCCGCCGGCAACCTTCCGGGCGGCTTATGAAGTCCAAACTCACCGGGATTGTGTTGTAGTAAGCTTCGGCATACTGATCAAAATCCATCCGTATGTCAATATCAGGGTGAAGGAAAAGTTGGTTTGCCAGAAACAAGTCTCCCTGCGTCTTTGAACCACTGCGGTGCAGCAAGAACCACAGCCAAGCACATATTTCGTGAACTTTGGAAGTTGATTTACTGTTTAAGCCTAGAGCGTCAGCTAGTTGCTCGGCTGTTTTACCTCTGGCACCCAGGTAAATGATGGCCAACGAGGCATACGCACTGAAGGGAGATAGACATACATTCTCATCCTCATTGTCCTGTGCTATCAAATAATGAAGGCGAAGCGCAAAGGTATTGATTCCACGTGTTACCTTCTCCATAGCTACCTACCCAATTGAATATCAAATAGATGACATTTCGTCTGAATTCTGAAGTATATGCCTTGCTTGGGCAAAAGTTTAAAGTATGTCAGTAAGGCAACACCACTAACATTCTTTGACTGTAGCCATTAGCTCCCCGGTAACCAAGCTTAGGTCAACGTTTTGTATTGAGTTAACAAAAACGTCTATGGTGGTTTTATACTCCGTTATTGAACGGAAACGATTATAAATAAGCATTTTATCCTTTGCGTTTTTTTTACAGCCACTTGGACTTTACATTTGGTTGAATTAACTTTGCAAAAGGGTTATTTATATCAGCGGAGGTCTTACATGTTACGACAAACACGTGTCGCTGGGTACGTTTGTTATTAACGATAAGACTGCATATAAAACATTATGCACCGAGTGTTTCGTCTGACACGGACTTCAAACAAATCCACAGGAATGTTGACAATGCCAACGACGAAAAACACCTATACAAATCTACTAATTTTCCGGACTGATAAACACTTTACCAGTTACAATCTTTAGGTAATGTGCCTTTTCACTGACAACTTTGTAGACCTAATCCAGTACATCTGTCCCTGATAAAACATTCGAATTGCAAGCCATGAGTGGTTGATTGGGATTTTAAGCCATAGGACGGTATGCCAGCCAAACGGGTGAAGAAAACCACCCTTAACAACACACACCACAGGACCAGGAGACGACTCATAACAGGAGGGCAATGTAAATAGACTTTCTGATGTACCTTATCTCCGAGAGCACCAGATCACAGATAGCTCCCGTCAACAACCCGCTGGTGCAAGCTGTGAGGGACGCAACACATACCAACTTTTAAAGTTTTAGACTATGGATACGCCAATTTTGATATAAAGTCTTAAAACTGCATGGCGATTTTATCTGGATACATAATTTCTAACACTATTTGAGTTGTGAATTTGCTTGTTTGATTGTGTTTCTCCACTTTAATTGAGGTTATTTCACTAATATGACTGATTGGCAGCCCATTGAGTTAAGGAAACCACCTTAAACAACCCTGGCAACAAACAATATACCACAGGACATTTACAGTGGAAATTACAGGACAAAAGTTACAAGGCGTTGCAACAAATTGGCTTCCTGATAACCATGTTAATACACTTGCGCCTATCAAAGTTTCTACACAAAGACTACCATCCAAGTCTACTCACCTGCATTTGAAGTCTGCTAGCAAACCAATTTATCTTAAATAAAACTGCCATAAGTCTAATGCTGAGCAAAAATACTTGCTAAATTACTGATTGTGTACCAATAAAGAACACATAACAAATCAAGTAAATCAAAAAACGGTACAAGTGATTTATAACATCCAACTTTATTTCATTAGAAATCTGCTCTCTGTTAAACCAGATGGTGTATTTCATAACTCTAAGGTTTATGGGTCTCGTTGCCATATGTCATGCTCCAAGCAAGAAAAAATGAGATATTCCATAAACTATGGAATACACAATAGCTGATTCACTTGACCAGCAATACCCGCCGGCTGTGACTGTCATAACTGTTATAATAACGTCTGTAATAACATGTCTCTCTCATCAACTAGAAAGTTTCTTATTAGTTTTTCCACACATTCGTCAGATCTTCTCACTTGTTTCTCCATAGTAACTCGGAAGTCTTCTTTAACACCTTTGTTAACACCACGAGTTACTGTCCTTTGTCTGTAACAGAAAATAGAGTCTTTATACTTATCTTAAAAATCAATAAATATATATATTTATGTAAAGAGTCATCAAACTGGCACAGGGCTAATGATTAATTAAAACCATCTCATGTTCTACATAAATTCTCAGAGGCAAGTTTTGTTTCAAGATAGCATTAATGTATATACATGTACTAACGATAAGAACATGGCTTTCTTTAAAATAAACTTTGAAATCAATTCAAATTAATTTTATTAAAAACAACGAATACGCATGGGTGTACATACAGGTATACTGACACTGAGCAGGTTTTGATGTAGGTTTTGACTGTTCGACATCTAATTTCTATACAAAATATTAAGTACTGCAAGATTTCTTAAAGTCACATACACACCCAAATTTTGATTTTTCAACTTATTCTGTTTGCCTTGATTTTTACAAGATTTGATGTTTGTTCAAAAATTAAAACAGTCACGTTAAGATAAAAATTATACATTTGGTACAAAGCTTGTACGGACCAGAAGAAATCTAGCAGTTATTCATATTCAACGGAAAGAGGGCTGGCCATATTTTCTCACAATGACTTTGATCAAGCCGCGGTGAATGACCGTGTTTGAAATGAGCCAACATGTTGAACCTTGTAAGGGGTGTTGGCTAACACGGTTGACTAGGAGTGACGTTGGTACATCAAAGTGTGTCTGAGATGTGACAGCAGATTGACACATTTCCAATTAAAATTTCTGGCAAAATTTTCAGTTTTTTTTGTAGCTTTTAACCTAAATTTACCTTCAAATCTGGAATAGAATTAACAGAATGCCTTACTTTTACTTTTTGATGAATATATCTATAATTCATGTGATTCTGTAAAAACCCAAAATACAATTTTTTGGGGTGCTTTTGTGACTTTAAGCTTAGCTTATGTCGCAGTTACGACCTGTGAGAACTACATGTAGTTCCCTTCAGTTAGAGCGGACCAGTTGCCAATCAACGGTTGGTTGTAGTATTTAATATGACTTAAGCGGCTGCGATCAACTAATTCCAGCAAGTGGCGTCCAGTCCTAGATGAACATAGCAGTTTGTGACATCAGCGCTCAATTATGATCAGTTACCGTTATTTCAATCACAGTGCAGTGTGACAAAAGCAGGGCTTAAGGCAACTTTTCACCTTCACAAACAGGCCTAATACTTACTGAGCTATGAGTTTAGTGCTAGTAGGCAACTTTTCACCTTCACAAACAGGCCTAATACTTACTGAGCTATGAGTTAAGTGCTAGTAGGCAACTTTTCACCTTCACAAACAGACCTAATACTTACTGAGCTATGAGTTTAGTACTAGTAGGCAACTTT
>JAVFBZ010112868.1:0-24745 GCA_032466195.1 Katharina tunicata | reverse complement strand
TACATTTGGGTTACATTTGGGTACATTTGGGTTACATTGGGGTACATTGGGGTACATTGGGGTAATTAGTCGGACCCTTTAAGAGCACAAACTTTAAGTAATTTATTGAATGTTTAAATGTGAATTTGGAACTAAAACTTACATTTTCTGAGTCTGAGCTTCATAAAAAAAAATCAAAATTGCATGTCTGCACTTCTTACCCTTTGTATAAAATGTAGTTTTATAAGTTGTAAAGAGGGTCGAATTTGTCAAGCATTTAGGTTACCCCATGTACTGACTTGTGTATGGCCAAGCCTATGCACTGCAGGGATTGTCAAAATGATTTTGGTTGTGGAAGCATCTGTTTGTGCAAGACACTATTTATTTTTTTATTATTATTATTTAGGGGATCTAGTGCCTATATGGTGCATGGAACGTTTTCCAAATCATTATTATATATTGTATTATATATTGATCGTCGCATAATCTAAGTTCATGGTAAATTTTGTTTTTTTCTTAGATTTATTAATTGAAAATTAAGGTCATTGATCACTATTTCATGTATGCCCTCTTGCCCTTATCTTAATAACCAGTGCATGGACGACGAGTAATAATGTGCATAACACAAAATGCTGTGTTGTTGAATTTAAATATTTTTTAATAAACCAAAAAAGAGCGATCTATATCACATGTGGTAGTTGTCGTAATAATAGTTGAAGGTTATCTGGATCAACATCAATCATTAGGATAACATCTTAATTTGTTTTCTGTCTTCCATTGTTGTTATTATTCATGTAAGATCGTTTTGCCTTCCCAGAGACCATTACTGCATCAGTTTTAAATCCGCGTCATATATTACATTTTTAATCTTTGGGGCTCTAATGGGTAAACAAATTTCTGAGCAATTTGCCCTTTCTTTCCCCCTTATCCGTATCTTTAACCTTTAACTAACGTACGGCCCATGGGTTTATCTTTCCACACCATCAGTGCTAAACCGCTCTGCTTGAATGGCTTTTAATCTTTAGTCTATTCAAGTAATATGATATATCGTCTAGCATCTCCGAGAAGCTGACAGAAGGCAACGATTTCTATGCTAATGTTTTGATGAAGGATTTTAGGGGAATTGAAAGGGCGCGGCTGGTATCCATCTGTGTAACCGTTTTCGCAGATGGCGCGGGACTTGATGGTTTCTCGCGACCCAAGCCGCAATGCTAATGCGGTACAGCGCGGCCTGTTTGATCTTCATCACTAACGGCACAGACGACAGTAATCACAGTGATGTTCCACAGACACGCCAACATCTGTTCGAACATAGCTTATCTTAGTTAAGGGTACCGTTAGCATAAATGGTCTGTTTACTTCTATTTTTAGCCTCTTCCAATTCCAGCTAATCTAAATTGGCGACGCCGCTGCTGAGCCATGCATGGGCCTATATTTAGCCTTTCAGCAATTATCGCTAAGTGTTGGCGTTAGACAGGGATGCGTTTTTGCTCTGGCTTTATATAATGTTTTTACACTTTGAAGTCAATACTGCAGCGATAATTAACTACTATCCGGATCCATTTTAACAAATTATGTTAGATCAGGTTTAAAGTTATAAAATTGCTTTGACCTGTCTAGTTATACTCAGCTACAATCAACACTAATACGGTTAGTAATGAAGCATAATTAGGCAAAAACTCCTATTTTAATTTAAGAAACAATCTGGAAATGGGCTCTTTGAAGTCAAACTCAGCTACCATAAGCCCTGGTATGTACGAGTAATAAGGAAAAAGCAATACAAATAAGTATAGCTTGGATTTCAAGAAATGTATTTTTCAGTCAGTAATTTCGCACTTTGAAGTCAAAATCAGCTGTAATTTAATTACATGGAAATAAAGTAGAAAATTACAAGAATTAGGTGAAATTTATGCAGCTGAAACTTGATTACATGCATTAATGGTGAAGTCGGTCTAACCTATGACAGACAAAATTTGATGCTGGGGTGCATTAAATCATGGATATAATACCTACTTACGTACTGTCTTAAATGTCTTTGAATCGAATTTCCATTAATGATTGTTGTTACCTTGTTTAACTTGGGCCATATACGAAGTTGGGAGTCATAGTAATTTAAAAACAAACATTATATTTTTGATTGACAGCTTCTGACTTTGATTTATTTGGTGAAAACATTTTGATGTGAATTCTTACACCGTATAGTCATGTCAATGTCACGTTGGTTTGAAAGCGATGTAGCCTAAAGGTAAAGTCACACGATGCGATTTGTCGAACAACTTTAGGGGGATTTTCACCATATTAGCAGCAGTTTTATTGGTCGAGATTTTTTGGGGACAATCTCGACCAATCGAAGCACTGTAAATGAGGGGAATCCCCTAAAGTCGGTTCTACAAATCGCATCGTGTGACTTCCCCTTAAAAATCCACATAGAAATGTTGTCACCAAATAAACGTGGACCAAGCAGTTAATCCATAATAATTTTGTTGGGAAACAGCAACGAGTTTGATAGTTCGTAACGTAATAAAAGGTTGTTTTGACAGTATAGTAGTATTTGACAAATCATTTGACAGAATATTATATAATATTGTAATTATTTCCCCGAATACAACTGTCGGCTCACGTGCATTTACTGCATGGAGTGTATCGATTCTATACCCTGCCCGTTATAGTGCCCAGCTGACTGATAGTATAATTGCTATTAGTTAATAGACATGTAATTACAGTTACGTTGCGTGTAAATCAATTCATATTGGTGATATATGGGTGGTAATGATCCAGCCTAGTCATTGAAAATGAGGGCATATATATAGGAAACAAAAGACTACATGTTATTTGATAGGGATAAAGCCATTGAGATATAATGCGGGTGCCCGGATCATTATCAATTTACATTTTTACATGACAGTTATATGTATGGGAAGAAATTTCTTTTTATGTAGCATATTATTGTATATACGGTTATCAAATTTTTTTACGGATTACAATACATTTGAACTTTAGCAATGTACTTAATAAGTGAAGATGTCATTATCCATAAAAATGAATTCGTATCTATAAAGTAATGGAGTAAAATAACATTTGATAAAAATCTACGAAACCTCTTTCACGAATTTCTCCGCGCATTGGTTGGTTTTTAACGCCGCGCTCAAGAGTATTTCACTTGTATAACAGCGCTGTATTTGTATTCCAACAGTAGTCAGCGACTTTTAACACAACCATAACATGTGTAGTCATTTTAGTGTTTTTGCTGTTGGAAAGATAATGTTCCTCCAGTACTAAGTATGACAGTACGCATATAATCTGGAAACATACTGCCCTTAGCCACAGGGCTCCATATATACTGATACGTTACCAAGACACCATAGTTTGGTAAATGCCTTGTTGAATATTCCACGTACACATATATGGATTCCACAACAAACTCGTACTATCACCACTCAATATTCATAGGTATTGATGCATTGTCAGTGAAGAGTTAAAAATGCCAAACGTATTCATGTATATTTTCTACGTTTCCATGGACACCACAACAGACCATATGACCAGCACTCATTTAATTAATCAGAGGCCAATCAAGGCGCCGAGACATTACAAATGCTGGGCTGGATTGGTCGCTCAAAGCGGTAGTTACTTTAAACCATTATTGTACGATGTCACGTAACTTTTCGTCACAATAAACATTCTTTGTGGCGTGACAAAATTAACCCTGGGTTATCTTATGAACAATCAAGTCCAGCATATTCGAATCAAACGAATATGGATTTTCATTATATATATTTTGTCAAGAGTAATCACACTGGCACAAAACACCATAGTTTTTTTTTTTTTTCTCATTTTTTTCGCATTCCATTAGAATAATTAGAAAGTCTAATCAACGAACAATCGACTAATAATCCACAGTGGGAGCTGTGGTACAGTTAATGCATGCGTGTTTATGATTTGACAGGGTATAGTTGTAAGCAGTAAAGAGACATTCGACAGCTGTGCTGGTAATTTAAACCTTCCTGGCCATGCCTTATGTCAACTCAGCGTAGACTAAGTGAGCAAATGTTTGGGGTACGGCAGGGATGTGTTTTTAACCAGCGTTTCTTTCATGTATTAACACTTTGAGTATACACAACAGTTGTGATTAACTGTTTCTGAGATACAAATTAGATACATTAATATAGGATTTGCTGAAATTTTAAAATCAGTTTCTAACATCACACACACGCAAATGGGCTACAATCGGTCATGTGTAAATGATTTACCAACTTGGCTATAACTTCCGCCAGTTTTGCTTCTCCTTCACGAGGGACGCTCACCAGTGGGCACTGTATTCCCAGTTATTTCGTTCCTCAAACTGCAGCCAATCAATCAAATTCTCCATTAAATGCACCACCCTTGAAGTACTGAGCAAAATGACAAACAAACAAACAAACAAACACGAACTGTAGCTGCCTGTTAAATCGACATAGGCATTCATCATTAAACACTAGATTTACTAGATTTTAAGCTTAAAATCCCAACACGTTATTGCTTGGCCACACAATTCTGGCTTCCAATTTGCTTGAACCACACACCGTAATAAATAGTTATTTGTTTAAACCGGAGATAGCACCATCAGGTGGTATTGGATTACAATTTTGTAGACCAGTTTCCGGAAATAACATGTATTAGGTCCCTGTGTGGTAAAAATTGGCAATCCTCTAAATCAGTTATCGGATACAATTTCAGTAGGTGGCACGGACTGACAATCGCCTTGCTCAGTCAATTGTTCATTATAATAACATTTATTCGAATGGAAGGACTACCTTTAAATTTGAATCAATTAAACACACGACAACTGTTTGTGATCTGTCATCTAAAGACTCAGTACGAAATCAATGGCCTGATGCTAACGACAGTAACACTTGCCTAGATCAGTTGGATAACACAACAGCTTTTAAATATTTTACTTTTCATTGAACATTAAACTCCATATTTATTGTCCATGCTACATTTCTTGGAAAAACATTTTCTTAATACATCAATATATGGTTAGGCAGATCCATCAATTTCATCATTTGAAACTCCGAAGACTGGAACTAATTCGATTAACCCGTGACTAACATAAACAGTGGGGGAGCAAGCATCGATCTCTGGCTGACGCCATTATGTAAACACTATAATTGAGCGTGAAATAACATTGACTAATCAGGCCCATCTGTATCATTTACACAGTGACGTAACTATTGCTAACATTTTATATGTACCGTAAAACCCATACCTAAAATAACAATTACTTAATGTCTTTTCCCCAGATAGTGTGTGTGTTAGTCTTTATGCACTACAGATGCCTAGATATACTTTTAAACTTTTAATTTCAAAGAGGAGTACCATCAATATAAAAAGAAAACAGTAATAAAATTAAAAGTTTTCGTAAGTTCTTTTTATCTTCCGTTTAATTTTTAGCTAGTCTTCATACAGTGATGAAATAAATGCTAATTTAATTATTATTGGCATTGCCGTGACTGAAGATTAGAACAGAGACTAAAACTGAAGAGTCATGCCTTTATCTATGCTAAAATGTTTTGCTACTCCTTATGTAGAGCGGTGTTAAGCCAATTTTCTTTGGGGTAATCTCCAGCCGGGTTGTTGCTAACTACTCTATATATCTTTTATGACGTATTAATAATGATAAAGCGTAGACAGAAAAACTCAAATAAATGCTAATTAACTTATTATTGGCATTGACGTGATTGAAGTTTGGAACAGACTAAGACTAAGAATGGCCTTGGCTTTATCTTTATGCTAAAATGTTTTGCTACTCGTCATGCAGTGACGTAACAACCATCTGGTTTGTTGCTATTCTTTAATATGGTTACATAATTATTATTGTTGTTTGTTTTTTTTTACAAGAGATTAAGATTTACCGTAACTATAGAAGACACCAACTAAAATAAATATTTTCTTAATTTCTTGAAGTGGCGTAATCTCCAGCCGTGGTTGCTGCTAACCACTCTATATATGGTGACGTAATAATTTTGGTTGTAAACTTTGAAAAACCAGAAATAACAAAAACTAAAAAGAAGATACTGACTAAAGTACATATTTGCTTAATTTCTTAGGTGAACCTGTAGCCGAAAGGCTTTGTTGTACTTACGATAAGCGGGGTTAATACAAAAGTGAAAAACATCTTTTAAATATAATACACAACTAAGCAAGTTTCACCTACCCAACGTCTTGAAATGAAATTATTCCAGATATATGACCATTCTGCCTACAGAGTTTAACGCAATATATAAACGTGATATCTCTACAACACGAATCAAGCGGTGGCATTACGAAGTCATTTATGTTTAAATTGGGATAAGTATGTAGATCGACTCTAAATAGGACATTAGAAAATTAATATTTCAGTGATTTATTCACAATATTTATCCGCTGTTGTAATTATGACTGACTTCGTTACCAGGAACTGTTTATGTACCACAAGTAAAGCCAAACGCAATTAACCTCAAAAACAGATTTGATTGGAGCATTTCTCCATCTTATATTTATGGGAAAAAAGACAAATTATCCCTAATTGCATGTCTGTTTTTGTAATTAACTCAATGATTAATTTGGTATATGCGCCTGACCAAATGTTTTTTTTTTTTTTTACTTTATCGATTATCGACTTTCGTTATACACGGAAGATATATGATCTTTGATTTAGGTACTGATAACTCATACAGATATTATGTGTATATACACATATATCGTTTTGTTACCTACAAATATCAAATTTAAAACAAATATAAAATAAACACATATAAATGTAAGATTCACAAAATGTGCTACGTCCGAAACGTAAAATTATTTTTCCAGCGTTTTTTTTTTAAATTCGATTAAATAATCGATTTTGTACTCCTTTTATTTTAATCAGTTTGCAGCTTACGATGCTCTGATGTATCATCTTGAGGTTTATTTTACGACCACTTTTATTTCCCTTACGGATGGGTGAATTTGTGCAATTGTGCATGACAAGTCGGACACCGGTTTACTGTTTACCTTGTTGTGGACCGCTAAATGAGCGGTTAGCTTTGTTAAGTCAACAATTAACAAATCATTACACGTGCCGGAAACTGTCGGAGTTGATTAACAGGTAATAAATCCTTGTTATCACCCGTTTACCTGGTTGTTAATAAATGCTCAACACACCTTGACAGCCTTCGACAGTTTCATGAACAAAACCTTTATCGGCGGCAAATCATCCGGGTTATTTCGGTCGCGCTTTCAACCAAAGGTCAACCAATCGCCCGCAGGCTTTCATTCTCGACAGCACGTGCGTCTTTGTTATCTCGATTACGATAGGACAATAGTCGATTAATGAGCCAATGCAGGTTCAGTGAGTTTTTAATAAATTACTGGAATCCCTAATGAATTATTCATATTTTAGCCAAGAAGTCTGAAACTTTCTTCAGACTGAGATTTCAGGATTATAAGTTTCCGACAAGATTTGAAAAGAGGACTAAAGTACCAATAGTGTTCAATCACTGGGATTTATCGAGAAAAGCCATGTTAACAAAAGGATTTACACTTGGCGGACCAGGTGATGAAACATCAAACGATTTGAAGCGCGTTGTATTTCTTAGATGTAATTACAATAAAAGTTGTCCTTCTTGTGATGAGATTTACAGCCGCCATGCACGGGAGGCCAAATTTATCTGACAGATTCGAAAAATAGCCAAAGCAAATGAATACTGTCTCTTTCCTTTCCACTATTATAGTTAAAATTGTTTGAATGCATTAATGTATTCTTATCACATGTTACTGTAACTTGCAGCCCTCTCAATTATGTGTAAGGCAATGTCGAAAGGCGATGTTAATTTTGGGTACATTTTAAATTCACACACAAAGACTTTTCAAAAACAAAATATTCTCCCACAATAATTTTCGCTGATCAAGTGAAATACGGATTAATAAGCCTGTTGGATGTAAAACATCGGATAAATAAATTAATATTGCTGGAGATATTGCAATAATACCTAATGTAAACTTGCATATATTTAATTGATTCAGTGTGCGGAGTTACAATTCTTTTTACCTTTAGTTATACCTTAAAGCCACTATTTTTTAAAATAAAATTCTGAAATATCGAGAGTTAGAATCTTACCAATGTATAAAATACCCAAATCTATAACTTGGAGTCAGTGTTATTTTATTAATTTTGCGCTTTCTAAAAATAGCAACGAGAAAGCCTTTCTATAGCCTACAAGACATTAAAGGATTTCGTCGTCTTCCCGTCGCCTAAAAGATGCAAAGCCTACAGAACAAATTTTCGTTTCCCTATAAGATGCACCCATCGCTATAAAGAAGAGAGACGCTTACAAACAAACTTTCTGGATTTAATCAGATCCATGATGATATGATTTCTAATTATAATGTCCAACAAAGAAAGCAGACAAAGACGGTCCATTGTCATCGGAACTTTTGTCAGGAAAACCCAGACTTAATTGTTGAGACGCGCGACTCGCAGTAGCAGACGATCGACAACAATTGGCGCGCGTGCTGAGAACGTGATTCAGAAGTGGGTTAGCGCACTTCGCCAAAATATGATGGAACTTGGAAACAGAAAAGGAGAATTAGAATCGATGACTCATCTCGGATAGTCTAGCCAGGAAATTAATTGTTATATCGTGAAATGAGAATAGGCCAACGTCAGTGTGATGCCTACACGCATATATGAATCCCTATGGGTGGGACTGCATGCCTACTTTCCTCATCGCATACGCCTATTTCGGATTTCATTTGACAATTAGTTATAACCACGCGGACCTGTAACCTTAAAAGAAAACAGTTGGAAAGGCATTCACTGTGCACAAAAATAAATAAATGAAAACAAGTATGTTTAAGATGAGCATTACCCAAAATTATTTTTATTGAAGTTTTTCATTAATTTTTATTCAAAATAAATCTTCTATCTAAGAAAAACGACCGTCAAAACTTTAAGCTAAACGTATGTGAATAAATTAACTACAATGTATGGTGCATTATTATCCAGTCCCGGCTTTAGACATCCGGGCACTTGGCTTTAACGGGACGAGATGTTTGAGTGAAACAATAACATTGGTTTTGACGAGAGAAATGCTCATTTTGATGATTATGTTGTGTTTTATTTTGAGTCAACTTTCTCTCGATAAATCTTCATGTTTGTCTCTCAATAATTTCCAGTTTTCTTTGATTGATATTACTTGTTGTTTTTCCAGCCCATGCTAAGTATCCCGGACAGAAATGCCCGCCAATTAAGGATTGTATTGTTTGATTGGCTCGCGCTTGCTGTGACGTCACCTTTAAGACTATAATTAAACAATACGAATGTTTTTTTTAGATAACAAACATGTATGCTAACAGAACGAGATAGTGATTTTTCAACCTGGGGAAATATCATCTCCATGCAGCAAACCAAGATGCTATTCTTCCCATCAGTTAGTTACAAATGGAACGTTTGCTAGGCTCGTGCGGCCTTTCCATTGTTGCTACGACACGAGGGAACACAATGGCCTCTTATAGCTCAAAGCGTGATTTTCGCTGGCAATAATTCGACTTTATCCTGGCAGATTTTGAGAGTTTCCGGATAGCCTCTTAACGGTCGTGACGGTGGCCTCACGGAAATACAAAATCAATACCGAAAACTGTCAAAACGGAGATAAATTCTAGAGTAGCTTTCTAAGACTTAACTCACGATTCTCAATAGTCTTCATCCTGTTTGTTTGATAAAAATAAAATCACTAAGCTGCTTAAACTAGTAACTGCTCTTAAGATAATAATGCCTGGTTTTGTCAAATAAAACTAATAGCCCAACATATTATACGGGAAATTTTACGCAAAACAAAACGAACTTAAGCTGTTCTTAATCACCATGGCAACCAGTATTGAATGTATTGTTACCATGACAATATATAGGCCAACTCAAGCCACAAAAGCTGCATAATTTTTATGAAACAATGCGCTGTTTGATTAATCAAATGATCGAGAACTAATAATGGCTACAACGCAGGGCAGAACAAATTGATAGACCTATCAGATATAATCAGTATTATTCAACAACAACACCAATTGTAAACAATTTCTCATAATATTTTTTCCCTTTCAGAGCTCTGTCCACCCCTCACTGGTAATTGGACTCATCCGGATTCCAGACTAGTGTTTAGCACCACAAACAGAACAGTTGGCACTGTGGTCAAAGTGTCATGTGACCGGATGTACACATCGGCCGGACAGGAAGGAATAGTCAGCCGGATGTTGCGATGTGGCCATAATAAATCTTGGAACGACACATTGCCAGCCTGTCCAAGTAAGATATCTGAATGATTTCACCTTTGTTTAAATCATTCATTTCTTATTTATATCCGGTTAAATGCGCGAATCCCCTTGTCGACTTCAGGTATATAAGGGAAGATTTCCGGGGGCTGCGGATATGGTTTGGAGTGGTTTTTACGAGGTTTCTTCTCGGTTTTCCACCACACAAAGTGGTCACACATTTGAAATAACCTTGAGCACGACGTTAAACACCAAGTAAATAAATAAATAATTAAATAAATAAATAAATAAATAAATAAATCTTTTTAAAATATATATATATCTTTTCCAAATTAGAGGGTGGTTAGGTGGGAGCCTCCTGTCTGTGCCCTGGTGCTCTCTGAGCTGAAAGGCACAGGAACCCGATTTGTTGTGGCGTCCTGTTTTGTTATTGTTATCTAAATGTTTTGTCCTGTCTTACATGTTGCCAGCGTCGTTTACGGAGGTTTCCTTCACCGAGTGGGCTGGCGTAAACGGCGTAAACCCCCAACCAAACAAAACTTTTCCAATTATATACATATCCTTTGGCAGCGTCCTCATACTGGTATAGAAAGAAAGTTGTCGGTGTCCACGGTGATCGCGAGGTGTTTTTTTGTTCTTCCTCTAAACACCAGCTGTGGATGGTTGTCCTTTTAGTGACATATAAAAGTCATAATATAATTTGTTAAGGACGTTAAACGCAAATCAAAAAAGTATGAATCCAGTATGGTCAAGAGAGACATGCAAACCAAGCAAAACCCAAAGTCTGAAACCCGGACATACCAAATTTTAATAAATACAAAATTAAGGCAAACAGTGATGGCCTCGTCGGGACTCAAACCTTCAAGGTGTGTTGCTTGGTTCGAAAGTTGCCGTAGCACCTACGGCCTTATTTTGTCTTTGGATGAAGCGGCTAATAATTTAAACTAAAGTTACATGTAGCTAGGATGTCATTTGGTCTTTTAACATAAATGAAAACCATAATTGTAACAGACAAACCATAATTGTAACAGACCAGTTTTCTGTTTAGTTCTTCAGACGTCGATCACGAGTCCAGACACCAGACCAATATCCACAGAAGTCATCATAATATGGTCGATAGGGGGCGCTCTACTTCTCCTGCTCGTTAGTCTGCTGATCGCCATTATTTGTGCAAAAAGGAAAGATTCGCGTGAAAGGCCTGCAAGGTAACTATAAAATAAAACATTAACAACAACAACAATCATCATCATCTTTCTGTCCATTATGTCAATCCGTCAAGTGGCCTATCTTAGATCAATAAAATCGAAATCGATATCAATGAATTATATTTGTTTCTCTTCTCAATTCGTGTAAACAATTAAAGATTGTTAATTTAGACTGATTTCTCTTTTACAGACAGCCTCGCCATCCTCGGCCTATTTCTACCATAGGGTTACAGAATCCTGGGTTTGTGTCTATATTAGACCAAGTGAATCACCACTGTATGATAACCGAGGGGGGAGGATGTAGAAGCCCACAGTTTGTCTACCCTGCTGCTCCTCCACCATACCCCGGCAGCCTACCAAGGGGAAGCACGACAACTACAACAAACGCGGGAAATAACACCAGTGGATCGAACGATCAACCACAGACACAAGCGTCAACGCAAGCATCGGTGCCTACAGAAAGTATCAACTCGCTTCCTAGACCGGAACAACCGACCAGAGAAATGGAAGTCAGACCGAGCGAATTAGAAGTGGCGACTGTCCGTCAAGCCGAGAGCAGAATTCCACGAGCGCAGACATCTCAGACCTTGCAGCAGACGGCACGAATTGCGCGACCACGTGACACGGTGCCACAGTCGTCTGCTCACACACAGCCCCAACGACCTGCCACTATGCAGAACAATCGACAAAGAGTTCAGGGACGCCAAAGCAGGATCTGCGCCCAGCCAAGGCGTCTCGCTCCAGAGTCTCACATGAGGGTGCCAGTAACTGACATCATGGACCCACCACCACCATATACGCCGTACCCTGATTACGACCTCCCGAGCCAACCGCCCAGATCGTCTGCCAATTCTCAAAGACGAGGACCAGAAAGGTTTGTGCACTTTCAGTTTCCATATATCTGCTCTCACAAATTGTTTTTCAACATGTTTTGCCCACAGAACGGGCAATACACCCTGCGATATGATTTTGTGCATATGGCTTAAAGAACTTACCATTGTCATCCAATAATCGATAGCAATTCAAAAACTGTTTATTAGGCCTAAGTTTACTGGGAATTTCAGACACTTTATTCGACTCTTCAAATATGATTTTTGTCACGATTATCGGTTTCGGGGAATATAGGGTTATAAAAGAACATATTCGCCCCAGCGTGTCCATCTGACATTACCCCCACCTATTTTTCATGTACAGCCGTAAATTGTGGAATTGACTCGTAATGCATGGGTCATTTAAGTTTCTTGGGCTGCAACCCAATCCTTTCGGCCAGAGGCTAATGGAGATGCCTTTTATGTTCTAGAAATCTATACGTCCTGATCAATATTCAGATAGTCGCATCTGTTTATTATTCAAGATGTTATAAGAATTGTATGTCTAACTTTAAGACATTAACCCCGAACTTAATTGTCCAAAAACTTTGTAACGGGAGTCGCAAGACCATGGCGGACCTTCCCTATAAATATGCATAACAAACGTGTTTGTATATAATGCCTAATGCTTGTAGTATAGCGGTGTGCTGCACGCAGCTACATATGAGACGTCCAAAGGCCTATTTTCAAGGTGAAGGGTCAAGGTTATTCGCGAAATCACGAAATACATTTCCGAACGCCCTTATTTTACTTTGGTCCAATGCCTTTCCTTGAATGCATAAGATCTGTGGAATGACATTGAACAGCCTTTGTCAACAATGATTTGTTTGATTTGAGCTTTACGTCGTACTCAAGGTTGTTTCACTAATATGACGGCGTGCCAGCCAAATCGGTGAAGAAAACCACCGTAAACGACGCTGGCAACATGCAAGACCGGACAAAACATTTACAAAACATTAATAAAACAGAACACCACAACAAATCAGCATCCTGTACCCCTTAACTCAGAGAGCACCAGGGCACAGGAAGCTCCCACCCTACCACCCGTTATTGAGAATTGACAATTGATTTTCAAAAACATAGATTCCTTTGAATATTGACAATTAATTTTCAGGATTCAGGGTGGGAAACACCCTGAATCCTGACGCCGCTGTTGTAGAACTGTGATAGGAAGTATATATTGTGTATTTATTGTGTTGTGTTCCATATATTTCAGATTGCAGTCAATTTACATCTAACTACAAACCTTTGGAGGACCGCCAGCTCTTGGATGTCTTATTCAAGATTTTTGACCGGGATCATCTGGATTATCCCCCTTTGAACAAATGACTCTCAGTATATATAACGGTGCTAACGACAGATCTCCCCAATTAAGGCCTGAAATAAAATCAAAGCACAATTTTTTAAGTGCCTTCTTCACGTAGAATATTGCAAGACCGGCAAATTGCCTCAAAAGCTCAAAACCGCAGACAACAGTGCGTTGAAGACCAAAGGATGATTTGCGAGCAAATTTAAAGTTGATCGCCAGATTGTGTGTGTGCGTTCGTCGAACAACAAACTGAAAATCAAATTGAACGTCAGTATTTCGAGTTATAACAACACGGATGTTTGTGTATACTCGGCATAATATATATTGTTGGTGTTTCACGAAGATTGAAAAAGACGTTATTGAAAAATGCAAAGGTAAAATGTGAAAGAGACGCCATATTGAAGTTAATTTATGGACATTACAGTTGCCAAAGTGATCCTGATTTTTTCATCTATGTCGCAAAAGCTTTTTGTAAATACTCAATTTTGCAAATGTGATCTCATTTAAATGTACTTATTGGTTTTGTTCATAGGAAATTAACAGTACTCAACATTTTCCAGTTACGTATTTGATATGTGTAAAAGAACTTGGCAACTAAATAGTTCGTTTGCTTGTGAATGTAATCTATATTTACCAAAGTACTGAACAAATTAATAATTATGTTTAATTACTTAAGGACTGGCCAAAGTACTTAAAAAACTTAGTGTAAGAATTTTGATTTCTTGGTCAAAGTACTTAACGTTTTATGTTTCTTTGTCGAAGTACTTTGTACCTAGACCTGTCCCTAGACCATAACAATTAAATATATACCTGTAAACGTGTTCTGCAGTACTTAACCTTCCTGGCCATTTTTGAAAAAGCACTTATTTAGGGTACTTATACCAAAATACTGTTCATAGATATTATTTATTCTAAATGTGTTGTAAAATATTATTATGTCTTCCACCTGGATATAATTGCATTGTTTTGTCGTTTTTGTTATTCGCATTATTGAATTCCCTATTATTCATTGACCCACCAATAATTATAGTGAATTGTCGTTATTAGCATTTAAATGTCATTATTGAATTTCATTATTGAATTGAAAACGCACTGATTCTTTTGTCTTCCATTACATTAACGTCATTTGCGTTTAAAAATAATAGGTACAACGCTAATGGTATTTACATCCTGGCACTTTCGCCACTTGTGTGTTTCTGATTTTACTGAACGTGTTTATTTAACGCATTAAAACGCACTGTTCAGTTTGTCTTCCATTAAATGTATGCGTATGTATAGTTACGTTTATCACCCTCACAAATGTATATATGTTTTGTATTATAGAAACCACTATTAATGAATTCCATTATTGATTGAAAACGCACTATTTATATTTTGTCTTCCAAAACATAGATATGTTATCGATTATCGCCCTTGAACTGTTTAATATTTACAGCACCGTTTATTACCGTTTCTGAGGAAACAAATTCTTTAATGCTTCCATTTTACTTCATTGTTCAATTTCACACAAATCCCGTGTCTTGTCATTTCTATAGCATTGTGATGTATTCAGTTAATAGAAATGTTTCTGTTGTTTTCATAATAGAAGTAAAACTTCTCCATGTTTTCCCTCCGTAAACTGAAATTACGCCTTGTAGAGTTTTGAATGGGTGTTTATGTTTTCTGTGAAACCACAGACCCCATTATGTAGCAATATAGTTCAGTAACAGTACCGTGCCGCAGTGCACTGCCGTACCGTAACGTACAGTACAGGGGCCACTTTCACAAAATGTCGTACGACAATTATATATCGTACGTACATTTTGTGAAAGGGGCCCCCGTTTCGTGCCGTAACGTGAAGTAACAGTACAGCGCAGTGCCGTATACCATACGTACAGTATAGTGCTGTATACCGTAACGTATGAGTACACATTGCAATCTTGGCTTAATACAATGTAAGACTACTTTCATTTTACATTTGTCCACATAAAACTCTGGAATTAAGTGCTGTGATCAATCGATATTTTCCCAAGTGGGGGTTGACACAAAGTAGAAATATGAAATAGTTCTGTGTTCAGTACTTTAATTATATATTTATTCGCTCCATAGAATTGAAAGCGAACAACTCACTATGTCTTCCTTTTGAGAAAATCGTTTGTTTTGACGTCGTTGTATGTTTAGAACAAGTACATGGTTTTTTATCGGATTGTTTTTGTTAGTCTTTTTTTTATAAAGTGCAAAAATCATGCTGGAATGTGTTACTGTGAACTCATATTTATTTGACTCTTTTTCTGTTTGAAAGTTTTTCCTTTACTATACCTCAATATTATCTAACCCCATTTCCACCAAGCAATACCTAATGTAAAATCTACATTAAACATTGAAGTTCTCAGTCCAGCTTTGATATTTTATAATTTGCTTTAAAATTTATTTCGATATCATTTTTTGACATTTTAAGCAAATTTAAAAAAAAAAAATCCATGTCATTTTTCCTTTTTGTTTTATAATACATTATCTCTAATTATTTTTTTAATAGTCATTTTATTGTTTTACATTTTGACAGTATTACTTTATATTGTTACAAGATATATATTACTAATTTAATTGCTAGTTTGCGTTAATATTGCTGTATATGTTTTAAAAGTATTATTTTAAGAACAATACTAGTCGTGAATGTTTTATGTGGTTAAGAATGCGCATGACCATTTACAGTATTTCCGGTTTTGACGGGGATAACGCTCTTAGATTCTAGTTCGGAGAATTTTGAATGGCTGAGACCCACGCGGGGTTCGATGCCTTGAAACGTGTTCAGTTTAAGAGGGAGTTATCCCGAAATAACGAAAACACTGTTCTAACTAGTCGTTATTTAGTGTACGTATCATACTCGAGCTTATATTTAATCGGAAAATCATCCTTTTCATCAACATAGTTTTTTCATTTTGACTTATCTTTAATTTATTTGAGGCTTGTCTTTATTTATTCCAAGTACCAACATCGAGTCGTGTAGTCGGATCATTCTGGTGTTAAACATCATAATTATTTTATTTAAGACTGGTTTAAATCTTATTTAATTTTTAAGATATGTTGAGTAACCTATTTTGCCATACGTCATCAAAATGATCTCATTTTTCTTATACATTTCGTTGTTGTTGTCAAGTATGTTCGACATTTGGATTCAAATTGATTTACTTTAAAATTGCCATAAAAGTTAAATTTGTTCCAAATTTTAGTAATAATATAAATGTTGTAGTTAGAATGCCTTTTGGTTTGTTTTCGTGAATATTTAGAATAATTATAGCCTGTTCGGTTTATTAGTGAGAAACATGTTCTGTGAATGATATTATTATCTCCCCTTGTGTCCTTTTGCCATATTAGGTAACTCGCCATGATTGTGCTTTTGCGTCATAATCAAATCATATTGTAAATATATTTGTACCATAAATGTTTTGTATAAAATGATCTGTGAATGTCTTCCAAAAATACAAACATTACATTCCAATCTTTTGTTTTTCTGTGGAGTAGTATCTGTTGTTACAATCGGATGTCATCGAATGCACTCATCGGAAGGCAGCCAAATAACGAGAAATCACGCGAGGTTTTCCCGATTGCTTCCTTGATAGGTGTGTGACTAAATATGCATATAAATCGTTCATGTTGTTCTCCGGAAGCCTATTTACCGCCGTATGCACAATATCCATTCCCATAGAAATTAGAAGTCGTCACCGTGTGAATTTATATGGCTTCAGAATACGCAAACGTTTAATTTAGGTAGAGATTCTGTTTTGCTATAGGGTTAATTTTGAGTAATGTGGTTATTTTTATCTGTAAAAAATACATAAATAAATCAGAACAAACAGTTCACCATACATTTTACTTAGAGCAGTTCAAGTGACCTTCAATGAAAAACGAGAAACCCTATAAAAAAATATAATAGCAGTTTTGTTAACAACTTAGTAGAGTCTGTTTTTTTTAATTTTATTAAGGTCTGACTTTTTGTGTGTCAATTTCTTCTTTTAGTTTGTGGCAATAGCTGTTGGGGTAGGCTACACCGCCGTAATATAAGTAAAATACCCCTGAGGACAATTGAGCAAATGTACTTTGCCATCAAAGTATACAGTTCGAATGATATAAAGAAATTCTGTCGCTTTTGCCGATATTTGAGCAAAGTTAGATGACACTGTAAACCAATTCTTAGTTTGCCGTGACGGTTGAAAACGGCGGAATTTATTTAATTGTGTGACACAGCTCTAACGAAATTTAATATTCCCAAAGCTGAAAGTCTTAAACATAAATGAAAATTAAAACCTCGAAAGATTTCTGCAGAAGGGCTGTAAATTGGAGGCAATTATCAGACAGCACTTCAAAAGGGACAGTTGCCCCAGACGTTGATTGAATGAATGTCTTGTGCGCAGCGCGTGAAAACAAAAAACGTGTAGCACGCGCAGCTGTGAGCGTTCGAGTCATCTTAAGAGATTTTGTTTTGTCGTTTAACCGGGTCATCGGCCGGTAAGAAGGCTTGACAATGCATCCGCGCAGACAGGACAATATAGGTCGCGATAACAATGCTTCGCGAGTTAACTAAATCCGCGCTCGCGAACAGCGGATAGTGCGGATCATTATAAACTGGACACAAAGGCTGATTTAACACACGTTATGAATTCGCTTTATTCAATGTTGTGTTTGACAAATGAAATTTTCGCTGTAGGGTTGTTTTTCACACCTTTCGCTTTTTTAAACACATAATTAGCCAACAAAGCTTTGTAGATTTTATCAAGTACAGGGACAATGTCCGTCGGGTGTGTTAAACAGTAAATTAATACTTGCTTATAATCTTGGCTTTACGTGAAATGTCTTCACCGGGTCACGGTCATCCATTCTTCTGCCACGATTCTTGACTTTGCGCCAATTCCATACCCATCTGCGGCAGGCAATCTGATATAAGGACTGAGACCGGCCGCGATGAATACCTTGACCTATTTTACTATTAAATAATGTTTGTTTGCATTATGTTAATATTTATTGAATTATACCTTAAACATCTGAACACCCTTCACTGTACCCGGATGGGTTGGGAAGCCCCACAATTAATTTATGAATTATTTACCAATTTAGGGGGGGAAATGGCTAGTTGGAGCTGATCTACAGATTGTGTAGACTAATTAGATTATCCGCGGAGCGATAAAATCTAAAAAAAAAATGTTTTCTCTTCATTTTCAATTTGAAAATGCGACTTTATGTAATATAGGAATATAGGTATCCCTCCGTATATTCTCCCACAGTTATGCATCAGGCCACATGATATAAAGATTTTCAAATACAAATACTTGGCACAGTCTCAAGTACTTTACTGTACTTGATCCAAAATCCATATTTATATAATTTAAATTAAAAAATAATAATAAAAAACATCAGTCTTCGCAGGTAAAATGAATACATATTATGTGTCGACCTTTAAAATATTCCAATTTTATAATCACTTAATAATGATTGGATTATGATCAATGGATGAGGACAAAATAAATAAAAGTAAGAAGTTCATTGGAGTTCCTGCATGGTAAAAGGGAATACATGCTTTATGTTCTATCAAGTCCTCTGCTACGGTGGCCCATAGAGGACATGGATATGTTTTTTCTAATAACATTTCATTTTTTCTAACTACATTTCCCTTTTTAAAATGCTACCCAGGTATTAATATTTCAACCTAGTATTTCAATACCAGGGTAGAAATATTCATATTACTCAAAATGCATTGTCATTAGATCCGGTGCCGCAGACATAGTTAAGCAGCGACTGAAGAACGCAGGCAAACTGGTGTCAGCTACAAGCGCTATTCGCCTGATGAATAGTGAAGTAAGTAAACTTGTAATGATAATATTTCTACCTAGATATAAAGGATTCTACCTGGATATCAATATTTAAACCCAGGTAGAAACAGTTCTACCTGGGTAGAAATTATAAAAAATGAAATGTAGTTATAAAAAATGAATTGTAATTAGAAAAAATGAAATGTATTTAAAAAAAACATACCCATGTCCTCTATGGGCCACCTAACTCTCCAGCGAATGGTCCTAAATCATGTTTGGTTATTTATTTATTTTATAAACAATATACTAAATTTTATTATTAAACGTAACATTTATCAACCTTTAAATTATTTAAATTTATTTATTTTATAAACAAAATATGCCTTTGTGTATACATTTTATTATTACATGGAACATTTGTCCGGCCTTTAAAATACCCCAGTTTTGTAATTACAATTCTAACAACTGAAAAACGAACAATATTGCTCGTAAAAATAAATAATAGCAAGGGAGCCAAAAGGTCTCCCTAGCATACTCCATCGCGCTCATGCAGCAGTCAAAGTAATAAAGGTTTCGAAAAGAATCAGCGATGGGGTCTCAAGCACCTTGCAACGAACGATCCAAATAATAGTGAATAAGAAATTTTCTGTCAAGTACCCTCACGCCTTATCACAGCTGTAAATATAAAGAAAGATCAGAGAAAGGACTTCATGGACCACTTCTGTGTAAACGATAGCTGCATGTCTATGAACCGCCAAGAACTGCATCTGTCTCTTATGTTCGGCTATGAGTAATGACTTCACATGCAACCGGTTATCATTGTACATTATTACATCTTTATCGTGAATTATATTTAAGGGGGAACAAACCCGAATCATAAGGTGTATCTGCTTATACATCAAGTTTCAAAAGTGATCCCCTTGGTGTGTGTGGACAATTTTCAATTGCTTGTTAGAACGGGATGATAATTAGTAATTCTACTAATCCAGACTCAGTTGATTAAAAAAACTATCCCGGATAATAGATAGCAGTCTAATGTTCTAATGGTGAAGTTGGTGAAGTTTTAATCTTTACCCGGCCGTCCCGCGTGATTCCCACTAGTAGAGAATTCTCAACCTGATTCCCACTAGTAGAGAATTCTCACTACTTGACTCTCACTGGTAGAGAATTCTCAACCTGATTCCAACTAGTAGAGAATTCTCAACCTGATTCCCGCTTGTAGAGAATTCTCAACCTGTTTCCCGCTTGTAGAGAATTCTCAACCGGATTCCCACTAGTAGAGAATTCTCACTGGTAGAGAATTCTCAACCTGATTCCCACTAGTAGAGAATTCTCAACCTGATTCCCGCTTGTAGAGAATTCTCAACCTGATTCCCACTAGTAGAGAATTCTCAACCTGATTCCCACTAGTAGAGAATTCTCAACCTGATTCCCGCTTGTAGAGAATTCTCAACCTGATTCCCACTAGTAGATAACTCTCAACCTGATTCCCGCTTGTAGAGAATTCTCAACCTGATTTCCACGTGGTTTCATTCGTAATAATTTTCCACTGGATTTAATGTCCATCCGTTGTCTCTACACAAATCGGATTGAGTTGGATTATTTAATTGAGGTTTTACGCCGTACTCAAGTTTATATTTCACTTATATGGCGGCGTACCAGCCCAATTGGTGAAGGAAACCATCCTTAACGACACTGGCTACACACCAGACATAAACATGACGAAAAGGTGGACACAACAACAAATCAGGTTCCTGACGCCCCTCTTAGCCCAGAGAGCACCAGGGCAACGTAAGCACCCGCCAATTCGGACGTAGACTGCGCATAAAGATATAATTATTGATAACAAATGTTCAGTGACTTACATGGTAGCCAAGCCAAGACACCTTGGCTGACGCCTATACGAATCGGGTAGACAACAAATTCTATGCTATAACAATAAACGAAAAAACACTCGATGACCAACACTTGAACTCTTTTCCAGACGAATTAGATATTCGACAAACAGGTGCTTACAGTGCTTGTTTTGTACTGGGATTATTTGGGGGGTTCTTTATCCTATCGACAAAGAGCTTTACATCAAAAATTGTTCGGAACAATTGTCGCATCTGTCGAGATACGTACAAGTCTACGATGCAGTTTCCGAAGAGAAGCGAAAAAACGACACGTTGTAGAAAAAAGTATAGGCTATGTGAAAATTTTTGCGTTCCACGTTCTTAGTTTGTGATTGATTTTGCGTTCCGCGTGCTTCATTTGTGATTAATTTGGTGTTTCACGTGCTTCATTTGTGATTAATTTGGTGTTCCACGTGCTTCATTTGTGATTAATTTTGCGTTCCACGTGCTTCATTTGTGATTAATTTTGCGTTCCACGTGCTTCATATGTGATTTATTTTGCCTTTATTTTGATGTTGGTTTCAAGCACATGGCTAATCTGTTGACACACAAATTCAACTAAACTAAATACTTAGTTATTTAATTGTTGGCAGCTCCACTCAATGAAATGAGCGGGTGGTTGGGCGAGAGCCTCCTCTCAAACAAACAAACAAACAAACAAATCAATTGGACGACGTGCGCCATACCTTCACTTATCTTCGAACATTTAATGGTAACATTTGAAAAAATTACACAAAAAATATATAAACACTTAATGTCAGAGAATTGACATTTACAAAGACGTAAAAATATACACGACCACAAAAACTTGAAAAACCTCTAACACATAAGGCGGCGTCAATTTTAAAGAAATTTGATCAACCCACTATAAGGTTTTAGAGATTAGGCATGTGTTATATATAAATGATATAATTGAGAGAGAGAGAAAAAAAACACGGTTTATAAAGAGTTACCACAGTTTTCCGAGAAACACATAAAACTTAATTGCCAAATTAAAAGCTGGCATGTTTTCATTCCGCTGATTTTAATTATAAGCACACAATTTTACCACCATGCATGGCTTCTACAATTCTGATGCTCATGCGCAGAACTACAGAGGTATTTTCATCAGTCAATCACCCAACACCCACGCGAACAAACAACTAACTAAAACAAACCACCCAAGGCTACACGGTTCTGAAAGCAGCACAGTATACACCAAGATGTAACTAAGAAATACAAAAATAATAAAAAACGTCGACAAATTCCTAGTGAACCCGTGCCAGGTATAGACACTCTGTGCTGTTCAATCCGGGTATATATACAATATCTTGAAGGATATATTTTACTGTTCATGAAAAACGCTCAGTTGCAGAAAGACTTAGGACGCTGTTGAACTATGGATGTAAATCTCTCACTTGACGAACCAAGTATACCATCTTGTGCTCATTGGTTTGGGTGGACAATGTATTGGACGATAATAATTAATCATAATAAAAAAAGTTTCCGGGCGGATGGTTGCGAGATCCCAGGATGGTTTTTATAAGGCTCCTTCCCGGTTTCCACCATACACCGCGAATGGACAATTGTCATATAAGCTAAATGACATTGAGTACAACGTTAAACACAAATCAGATAATTAAATAAATAAAAACAAACTATTCGATGATGCAACTTATCAAATATCAAACTGTCAGTCTCCAGACCTGAGCCCTTTGTCGACCCCAAAAACAGCAACTTGCATGGGCGATAGGTCTATACATTTCGGGTAGACAATATATGCTGCGGTATAAATAATCATAAGAAAAAGCCAATGGCCAAAACACTTGAACTCCTTCACAGACGAAGCAGACATTCGGTCAGCAGGTGCTGAGACATTGGCCGATTAATTGTCAATTCTTCATTCCTCCGCGATAGAGATCAACGTTAAATATTGTTTCGGGCACTTAATTGCCCCATCTGCCGAGATACATATAGATGTAAACATCATTCACTCCACCAAAACTCACCTCCAAAAATGTGTTTAGATGCAAAGAAAACCAAAAAATGATTTCTATAGAAAGAAAACTATATGGGATGTTATTTAGTCTATGTTCGTTCATGTGAAAGAGATTATTGTTTTTCTGGCTCACGTATAGGCTACTTTATAAGGTCATTTTATCCATACTGGTTCACATTTTAACTACCTTATACCACGTGTACTAAAATGATAGTTATGACCTTTTGATGAGGTCTATACAAAGTTATACAAACCCACAGAAGTTAATACCATTTCTGGGGACCATTCTACGGGTTACAGATTGAACATGTGATACATTACAGCCAATGAATGATCAGCAAATATGATATTATCATTAAGTCCTATAATAACAGTCTGTGTCGTATACCAGACGTTTTGAGTGATGTAGAAAAAGATAAATGCGAACAAGGAAGTTGTGTTGGTGGAGATTTTTGATTTTTGGTGCCATCATGCTATAATTTAAAAAATACATGAAACATACCAAAATTATGTCCTTATTCTTCTTCCTTATTTATTTAGTCTGACAAATGGGATAACCGGCTCATGGACTAATTTCAGTGCATTTGCAATGGAATAAATAAAACGAGAATCAATAAATCTACCCCAAGAGTAGGAGTAAGTATATAGTTTTGTCAAGAGTAATCACACTGTGACAGGGATATCGATAAATTATCTCATGTTCTAGATCAATTCTCAGAGACAAGTTTCTAGATAGACTTGAATCTCAAGTTGTTCTGGAGAAAAAGCAATATACATGTAAATTTTGAAGATAAATATGTGGCGAATATGTAACAAACAGTAATTATATATTTGTATATATCAAGAAAGGCTCTCACTGGCCAAGTTGTATACATTTGTTCAATACTATCTGTTTCCGTGTGGTTTTACGAGGCATCAGAGGTTATTTCCCTGACAATGACTTGCCAGTCCAATGGTAGAAAGCAAACAACAACAACAACAAAACAAGAGAAAGCGAACAAGCAGACACACGCTCACGTCACGGACAAAATACCTTGACGTCACAGGAAAAGTACAGGGTGAATTTTGCTTGATTCGGGTTATTTCACTTATATGACTGCGTGCCAGCCCATTTGGTGAAGTAAACCACCGTAAAAGCTGCTGGCAACATGCAAGACAGGACTAAACATTTACAAAACAGGACACGACAACAAATCGGCATCCTGTGCCCCGTAGCTCAGAGAGCACCAGTGCACAGGAGGCTCGCACCTAACCATCAACCCCAAGTACAGGATGAAAGACGAGGGGCCACACCAATTGGCTTTGTGGGGCACCCTAGTTCAGAGATCAGCAGGGCACAGTCAGCTTCGACGATCCACCTGCTCTTCAGTTTAAAATTACATTTTGGAACATAAAAATAATAGAGGCAGGGGTCAAACCCCAAATAAACGACACGCCGCTGGCGTTTGTATCGACCTATAT
>JAVFBZ010112758.1:4919-21412 GCA_032466195.1 Katharina tunicata | reverse complement strand
ATCTCCTGGTACTGGATAAGAAAAACAGCTGTATTATTAATAACAGTAATTTTTTTAACTGAAAATGGAATATGTGTACATATAGTCACTTGGTTTCTTTGTGTAAAAGATCAAATGACGTCATGTAACATCATATTTGAGGTTACTTCACTCTAGCTCTTTTCTCCCAAAGAAAACAAAATTAATATCCCCTAAATGTTTGTTAAAAAGCAGTATAAACGAGAAAATTAAAAGAACTACTGTAAACAAAATCTAGTGTGATTGATCACACATAACACCATTACATCGAAAACATGAATTTCCCCAATCATGTCTCACAAATCATGACACATTATATTCCTGCTTCCAATAAGCCGGCGATCACTTCCTGGAATTCTGGAAATACTGTTATTTACTTCAGAACTTCCTTATTAATTCTAATCATGAAATGAAATTCTATCAGAAGAGAGAGCAGACCAAATGTGGGAATAAAATGTAAAGAAGTCTAACAACAAAAGTTTGTCACCAATGTGGACAAAGTTTGTTTGTTTTCCAAATTCGTAAATCATGTATGTGGATCTGTATAGCAGTGCCATTCCATCCTATCAAAACGCTTACATCATGTATGTGAATTATCAGAATCAATAATATTTCACAGGCTTGTTTTAAAGGTAATATACAGCAGAATATCGGCCAAAAATAGACTGAAACGAATGAAACCGGGATATCTTTATATTTCTAGAAGGACCCAAAGTACATGTATAAGCTTTCAGAAAATATCAACCTCGAGAATGTGCGATATACTGTATTAAAATAATAATAAATCTATAATTTTATATTTTACAATCTTTATTATTATTTTAATATGGTTTCAGTCGAGTTTTGGCCGAAATTCTGCGGTATATTACCTTTAAAACGACAAATTAATGTGAAGCAGCTGATATTATTACAGGGTCAATGAAAAAGACTTGAAGTCAATACACAAACTTTTCATAGGACACACCTACTTGTCTTACAGTTTTGATTGGTCAAGACAGAATATATTAACACAATTAATTTCACCTTTGCCTTTGACTTCAGCAGAATGTCGAGTACACAAAAAACGTGAGACAACAGTTTTAACTAGTGAAAGAATATCAATTGAAAGATCAGTGACAAGTTAACATTACATATGACCGTCTGTTACCTTCCCATTCCAAAAAAACACCTGTTTCCTATTCACTTCTGAATTGAATAATGCGAGTAACAAATTCGGATCATTCAAGTTTCAACACACAACAATTGAATTTACACGTACTATTGAAAACTGTTTGTAATTTAGGTATCCAAATTCGTGATTCCGAGGAAAATATAAATAAAATATATACTATTTACCTAGAATAACCGGATGACCGGGTAACCCGAGAGAACTTGTCAAATGTAGAAGAAATATTGCCAATTTTAAATAAATTGAGAAAGCGAATCTCTTTCCGACCTCAGCCATGGCTCTCTGCTGTGTCACATGACCATAACATTGGCCTGACTCGTACATGTATCATAACAAAAACTGTAGTAATCAATGTATGAGTGCGATCAGGTAATCGACTAGCCATGTGGCGGCTTTTCATACCATAGAGACAAGAATTCAACCATTCACGTCCAACGACACCACGTATTGATTGGCGATGTATCAACTCCTAACTAAGTAGACTAAAATAATTGATGTAACAGGGGAAGAAACACCGTAGTCACATAATTGGCGAATTGCAGAGCATGAGATTTTTAAGATCAAAAGTGATACAATAACAAGGGATAATAGCATCATATAAGGCATAGGCCTACACGTATAGGGCCTACTGTGTTGTTTCCCATGTGTTGTTTCAAGATTTAGGACAATTTCATTAAGTGATGATATAGCCATATATATTTTTGTAATTACATATAAATTACATAATCATCTATAATGGAGCAAGAATTAGGGCTTTTATTATGTTTAAGACCCGTTTTAAATAAACGTGCATTAAATAATATATTTATAAAAAAACAACGAACTTTTGATCTTCTCCATTGACGTAAAAAAAAAAAAAAAGCGTCAAAGAGGCCATTCTCAAAAATAATTTGGAACGTTAATTTAGAATGGACGTTAAAGACACATATATACGCGCCACAATTAAATTCGGACTATTTTGGGTATAGGCCTACAGGGTGCTTGTACGGTATAATAACACCATTAGGCCTACATGCGTTAATATATATATATTTGTCAAGTGTATAATCACACTGGCACGGGGATATCGACATTTAAATTTAAACCGATAAATCAGCCCATTTTCTAGATAAATCCTCAAAGATAAGTTTCTAGATAGATCTGAATCTCGTTATTATACAGATATCTGCCTATATCTTCCTCAAGAAAAGAAAACTAGAGACTTTCAGTAATTTCCACCGACGACCTCCAAACTATTTGTGAGACAAGCCGTTAGGCCTACTTATATATCAAATTGAAATCATTTTGAAAGTATATCATATATAATTGTCAATTGATTTCAGACAATCAGTCACTTCCGTATTGCCTTGACTCAAGTGAGATATGATGTCTATAAATGTGGTACAACTTTGAGATCGCTTATGGAGACACAACAATTATATACAGATAGGCCTATATATCTATAGAAAGTTAGAGACTTTCGGTGATTTCCACCGACGACCTCCACACTATTTGTGGGACAAGCCTATAGGCCTACTTATATATCAAATTAAAAAAAAATTTGAAAGTAGGCCTATATAACAAAGCATACTGTATATAGATTGGAACTTTAATATGCCTTTGAGTATTGAAAAAGTCACCTATACTGTAAACCCGTGAATACATTTAATATAATTTAATTTAATTCTTTATTTATTTTACTAGGGTTAGCCACAGCAATTGGTTACAAAAGCTTTTCCTAGATAACCAAAACACAACATCAACAAAAACAATTACAACAATAAAACATAAGCAAATATACAATAATTTAAATACATGAACTGAAGTGGTAACTGTAAAATTCCCTCGAATTGTTTAACAGTACATCTATGTAAATGTTTGAAAGCTTACCAAATTGCTAATATATTTTTTATATAGTTAAAATACATGCAGGGTATATATAGGTGCATGTGTAGAGTATCTTCTGGTATAGAAGATTATTACAGTTAGGCAGAGTGGCATTAATTACTACAGCATTTCTAGATATTACATGTGATATGGTTGTAAAATGCACGTGGAAGACCTAACAGAATAATTATGTACAGACAATTATAAATGTTTCCTTTAAGTCACATACACGCACCAAAACTTGGGGATTTTAAAAATTCTGATTGCCTTGATTATTTAATAATAATTTAATAATTTGTTTCCTGTAATCTCGTGATAACAGAAAGTTCTGTTCTCTGTGTGTGTTGTTTAAGACAAAATTAATCAGTCACATTGTCAAGGAGTTTCCTGTAATCAAAATATACACTCATATTAAAAACAAATATTGTTGAGGCATATAGAAGCCGAGGCACTTAGAATAACATAAGACATTATAAGAAACGTTGCGCCAAAAATATACCAGAAGTTGAATATCCGTATTATCTTATGTTATTCATAATAAATTGTTTGCCATTCAACCAACCGGTCGCCTTATATATATTTTCGATAGAGCTCTCGTACACCTTTTCAATATACAGATTGGACATATCCCAAACTGACAAACCCTGTTTCCTGATTCACAATACTTTGACAAACAGGTTTAGTCTTAAGGCCGCCGCACACCTTCACGATTCTGTCGCTTGCGACTGAATCGGCCCGATTGAGTCGTGACGTCCACTTTACCGCACACCAACACGATTCTGTCGGCGGTCAGGTCACGTGACGACATTTTTTTGCTTTGAGAGGTAACAGAAGACTACGTGACCATAAGACATCCGACGACCACGTGACGTCAAAACGTTCATTCATTGGTCACGACGTCATAATTCGGGCCGATTCAGTCTGACGTTACCCGCACACCTTCGCGACAGCTCACGACTGAATCGCGTCAAATGTCAAACGTGATTGATATCTCCCGACTCGATCGCTTGCGAAAGAATCGCGAGGTTTTGGTCACCGCACACCTAGCCGACACCAGCCGATTCAGTCGCAAGAGACAGACTCGTGTAGGTGTGCTGCGGCCTTTAAAGCCCATTTTTCACGTATTTTCACGTCAAACATTTACGCTCCATGAAAAGTATATCATAACAGATGGACACTGCTACGTAAAACGTTCCATAAATGACGTAGTAGTTTTCGGCATGACGTCTCTTATGGAACCGTGATTTTGAACAACGCTTATTCAGCTGCAGGCGGCTGAACTGATCGATTCAATCACCCAATCATCTGATTATAAATTTTACTAATCAACGAATCAAAATAACCAATCATGAAATCTGAAAAGAAGAAGAAACCAAAAGGATGCAAGTCGCCCGAGAAACCTCCAAAACACGAAGAAAAGGAAGAATCAAGACAGAAAAGTTTAGAAATTTTGGACCAATTGTTCGAAGAAAAGACTGCCGAGGAAATTCTCAAGTTGAGTAAACAACGAGACGTGGTTAGTTAACTATAATTATTGTCCTTAGAAATATTTAAATCTATTTTTTTAAATGGTGTTTTGTGGAAAGTTGTTTGTATTCCCATACAAAATTTCTATAAAACTTAACTACACATGCAAGGTGACGTGTTGATCAATAAACCAGCAACGAGCCGTTTTTCAAGAAATTCACTCATAAACAAAATTCTGAATTACTACTTACGTTGAGGTTTTTTTAAAATATATCATAAAACATATGAGTGAAAAATTTAACAGAGGACGACCTGCTCTAAATGAAACCGCTTGCTGAGTAATATCTTCCATGATCTTTTCAGATGGGACTGGGGCCTCTGGCAATGGTGGCAGCCATGGGTCACGTGACTGGGGTGAAGAAATTGCTGGAAGCTAAAATATGTGTAAATGACCGCTCTACAATGGTAAATAAAACATAAATATTTAAATTTTCATGTTTTATCAGTTTTAAAGAATCTTACAGTCGAGTTAACTAAACGCATTTGGTGTAAACATACACTGTAAAAAAGTCTTTTAAACCAAAACACTTTATAAACAGATTTTGTCCCCACTTTATAAAGTGGTTTAAAAACACTATTATTCTAATAAAACGCTTTTAAAAATTTAATGCATTTAAGAGAAACACTTTTTGTGGGCTTAAATGGCTTTAAAACAAAACACTTCATTCACATATTTTACATTAAAATACCTATATGGTGTATTTTTAAACACTTCGTTTGTAATTTTAAACGCTTGAGATTATTATAGGACGGTGAAACAGCGCTTACGTTGAGTGCCAGATCTAAGCACGTAGAGGTCGTGGAACTGCTGTTAAAACATGACGCTGATATCACGAGGACGAATAACGTAAGCTCTATAATTTCAGAAACAATCTCCCTAACGTTGACAAACTGATAACTTAATCTGCTACTTGGCCAGAAACGTGCTTATTTTTTCTGGTTCTGACATTAGCCTTTCAAATATATGTTTCTGAAATGAGAACGCCTGGGTAATGTTTCAAGAAGTTAATTGAATAAGTCAGTGTGCACAAATTATGGTTTCTAAGCTTTGTTTTTTACGCCTTCATGAAGTTTGATTCATGCAGTCGACATTTTTTTTCGTTTTAAATTTCCGTTGTGTCATTTCCACCGACAAGATTTCTGGTTAATTTGGATGTGCTAATTATTAGTCTTGTTAACACCTTTCTTGGCAGGATGGTGACAATGCGTTCATGATAGCTGTCAAAGTGGGAGACCCCAAAGTGGTGAATCTTCTCTGGGGTTACAGAGGCCACCTGAACATCAACCATAAGAATAGGGTGAGAGTCCACCACGTGGTCATTCCAATGGCTGCTTTATCACAAAATGTCGCACGTCAAAATAACCTTGAACATAATGCTGAAATTTGCTCGTAGGTAGAGCGTATATATAGGCTTTTTGTGGCGTTCGATATTGTGTGATAGCTGTCCCAAATTCTTAAAATGTTATACGATATTATAATTACACTAGGTTTTCACACAATACCGTGCAGCATTAAAATATCGCGCCTTACTTTTCCGTCTGTAGTTAAACGTGACGTAATTTTATGATACACTATACATTGTCGATCGATTGTATGTGTACCTGGCCCAAATCACTGTAAAATACGTGGAAAGAACCACCTAGAGGGTACATCTATATCACGTACTTTTTACGTAGCTCGTGTGAGCACTGTGTCACTTACTTCTTACCTTCCTGTGTGGCATTTGATATAAAAGTCTCGTCAGTTTGCAATAAAAATGTCGTCATTTCATCGTAACTTGCATTGCAAGGCTGAATTGTTCAAAAGATAAACGGGACTTAAATAAACAACGTAACAAAGAAACTAGATTGTGACGTGACGTCATACAACCATGATTTGGTATTGATACACTTTTGAAAAACGGCTCCAGGATCAGAATTAGCTTTTGTCGAACAATAAATAGTTGTGTTTAGGCAATACAAACGCAACCAAGGGCAACTGTTAACCCTTTCCAACAACAACTCGATTCCGCTCTTGACGTGCAATTAATATACATTTTGTTTTTTAGAATTTAATAACGGCACTTCATTACGCCGCTGAGCGGGGATGGGAGAGTTGTGTTAATTTTCTGATGATGCAGGGAGCTGATGTGGATGCGCAAGATAAGGTAAACAGTTGCTGTGAATTTGTTATAGGTGTTACTTCGTAAATACACAGTAATGTAACCCTTCATAGATTGATTAAAGAGCTGTATTAGCCGCACAAAAGACCTCAAAAGCATTTTGTAGAACCAAGACTGCTCAAAACGTTGCACCAATAACATGCTGGAATTTGACATCCTTATATATCTGTGTTTGACAACTATTGTTAAGACCAATTTCGGTGTGACAAGCAACCAGTAGGCTATATGCCGTTATGACTGACGTTAAGATATCACTGGTTTATAAAATAGAATTTTCCTGTTCCAGAATGGCTCGACACCCCTCATAATGGCGGCTGTGAGAGGAGATCAAAAGACAGTAGAAGTTCTCATCAGATCGGCAAAGTGTAATCCACTTGTGGAAGACAATGTGAGAACTCAGCATGTGTTTCTTCCTCTTCTAGAGACGGTTTCACACAGTTATCTTTTCTAACGTCTATATAACGTAACAACCATGACGATCGTAACTCTATTTATTGTGCCGTCCTGGATGCATGGTCAATGCTGTTCCTCCGAGACTGATATCAGGCCACTGTAGGCCTATGTGATTAACTTTCTTGCATGTGTTTATTTTGTTTATCTTCTTTTCGAATCCGAGAACTTACATTCGAATTAGTTCAAAATGTAAATGTACAAATTTAGCTCTCGTTACATTTGTCGCTGAAAATTTGGATAATCAAATCAATCAAGCTTATGTCATCTCTCTACTTGATTTCTTGTTTTTCTAGTGCGGTTGTACAGCCGTTTGTCGAGCCTTGCAAGTGGAAAAGAAACTGCTGACGGAGTTCTTTTTGAAGAAATTTTCTGACCAGCAGGCAGAAAACTTTGTCAAGGTAGATCATCGATCACATATTTTCTAAAACGGATAAATTTTTCTATAAACTTAAAGTTTTCAATATACTAGACAATCAACACGTCACTGGTAATTTTTAGTAAAAAATGACTTTTAAACATATCGTGTGTCGACCTTCCAATCGGCATATACCCGCTCGGCGTATATCAAAATTTTCTGATACGTCAACATCTAGTGGCATCTACAGAATGGTTGCACTCTCCCAGTCCACGGTACATTCAATTATCAAAATGACACCGAGTTAACCTGATACATGTGAACGACCTTAGAGGGAATTTCGCAAGAGGATAAGATTCTCATTTCCAGCCATCCTGGTCGATGGTAATTATCTTGACAGTCTTTTAACGGCATTATTAGCGCAGGTGGTTGACTGGAGTTTCTTGTACCCTCTGGCAATCTGACCAAAGAGGCATCCTATATATCCACTGTTCCGTTTTTGTTTCATCTGCCCCTTCACTCCATTAACAATTTGTAATTTTAGCCCACTACGATGCACGTGATGAGTGACATGATAAAATAATCCCGATAACTTCCGATCAGTCGCAGATACAACTGGGTGGAGTCGCCGACGGTCGCAGCGAAGTAGAACATGTTCTACCCACCTGCGAGCGGATTTTTGAGGGCATGGGACGTCGAACACTTTTGAACAATTTGTCCTTAGCTTTTCCATCTTCGTAAATAATTCAATTTCAACATTTTTAAAAATGTAGAACTGCGTTTTTTTTCGTCTTTGATCCATATCTTCGCTTGTTTCAGGCCCGTTCAGAACGTTTAAGAAAACCACAGGTTCCCATTCATGACGTTGCTTACTTCTACAAACATTTGCTGTTTCCAGTGCTAAGAGAGTTAAGCAAACGAGAAAAATACCGTGAACATCTTTTTCGACACAAAGTCCTTACACATGCCATCGAGGCCGTGGGAAGCTTATCCACCAACCCTCTTGTAATGGCGCCAGTCAGCCAAATAGTCTCGATCCTTATGTACTGTTGTCCCACCACTGTGGACGAACGTTTCGTTTTACAGTTCATCAAATGTGGGGGACCAGATCTGCTCATCAAGTCACTTAAGTGCTTTGTTGACTCTAAAGCAGCCACAAACATTTCCAGTGTTGAAAAGGGACACTGTTTTATGCCTCTGCTAGCAACTTGTGAGATGGATTCCGGTAAAGAGTGGCTTCAGAAGAATTGTTTGAAAGTCACACAATTTACGAAGAATTTTGAAGCGTGGCTTGATAGTATAACATTCTCCGACGAACGTGCCAAATTGAAGGCTAAAGAACAATGGACACGTTTCTGTGGCTTTTTCGATGCTATGCTTCTGTCACAATGTGAGCAACAAGAAGCAGAGCTTTTACTAGAAGTAGAAAGGGAGAAAGTCAAGCGAGAGAAGAAGCGAGAGAAGAAGAAAAAAAGGAGACACAAAAATAACCAATGCAACCAAGAGCCAGAAGACGACAAAGCTGTACCAGTGGTTGAGAAATACACACCCGGGGATAGTTCACTCATCATAGAAAGTCCACGTATTCTAACTGGCCCCTTGCTGAGGGACAGTGACGAGGAAGAAGAACACCCAAAAAGTGAACCAAAGAAATCAGAGTCTTTTGAAATGGAATCTTTGGTACAAAAGATGAAAAGTATGTTTGCTCACCCGAGCACAGATTGCGTTGATTTAAAACCTGTTGAGAAACCAACTTCAGCTGAAGATACTATGACAAAACTCACGCGGGTTAAAAACATCGACTTTGTTAATTCAATCGATAATAATGAAACAAACACTAATTGTTCTTGTAAGGATGGTGAAAGCAATGGACAGCAACCCCCTCAAGTTCCTAATAATAAGCAGCATCAAACTAGAAAGACACGCGTCAAAAACAAAAAGACTGGTTTGCCTGTGGGTAATGATTTACAAGACGACGGAAAGTATGTTGCCGAAGGCTTTTATGACCCTATTGCTTTGGTGGCTGACAGGCTACCTGGGCAAAGTTCCTGGATAACAGTGGGCGCGAAGAAAAACCTCCACCGAGGACAAGAGAAACTTGATCTAGAACCAAATCTAACTGTTACAAAGAAATTAAAGACAAAGAAGAAGAATAAGGTAGATCCGTGCCAAAACGGCTCTCGGGACACAGATACTGCCTTATCGAAAGAACAGATCGTTTGGAAAATGTCCACTGTGATCGAAAATTGTGCTGAAGGCGAACAAGTTTTAAACTATGAAGACGAGTTCCCATCTCTGACGTCAACTATTAAGAATCAGCCCAAGAGACCATATTCACAAGTATTAAAAGGACCACAGGAAGGTGAGGTGCAGTCATACTGTAACTCTCTTGGTATTCAAGAAAATCGTCCTGAAACAGACACATGCTTGCACCCTTCTCGAACAGATGGCGGATATCATGAGGAGCCGGAGAGCGAAGAAAGCAGAATTTCGGAACAAGAAGACAGCGTGGTAAGCGAATATGAAGAGCCGATCCCGGAATGGGCTATGGAGATACCCGATATTGACTGGCCTGAGAATGAGCTCGATGACTGTATTGTCCCGGAGAAGTCAACTCTAGCAAACATTGCGGAACATTTATACGCTGACTGTCAAGCACAAAATGTTCCCATCAATCAAGATATGTCCATGGATGATCCTTGCCCAGTTAACAGTCGTCCAACTATAGTTGATGGTGGTCAACATCAGCCCCCTGATACATATGATCAACAACAGTACTATTGTGATGAGATTCCTATACCTAGCCTCCCTCCGGACAACCAGTCCTGGAACAACGAGCAGACAATCTACAATCACCCTCCAAACTTTTCTGAGCAGATACAAACCCAAACGACTGGGTTCGAAGATGTTTCATATCACCAGGAGGATCTTCACCAAAACTATATGCCTAGTTTTCATGAGAACGTTTTCCTTCAGCCTGAAAATTGTCACGGAAGCAACATACAGTTATCAAGCAACGGCTTTACTGACAACGGGCGTACGTTTATGGCTGAAGCAGGGAAAACACCTCCCCATGTCTCGACTAACAACTTTGAGTGTGGAAATCAATATTTGGATCAGTACCACGCGTCATTAGCGAAGCAACAGCCTGTTGTGCATGAACATAATGTGTCGTTTCAAGAGCGCAAGCCATTCTTCGCTGCAGAAAACTATTCAAATCAACCATCAAGTGATCCTCGACAAACGGCTAACTTCCAGCATGTGTATCCCACAGAGGAAGTCATTCGAAGTGCCACTGCCCTATGTGCGCAACAAATTGCTAATTTAGCTGGTCTTCGTTACCAAAAGGCACTCATTGACGGTCACCATGGACAAATTCCATCATCGACACCTCCAATCGATAGTCTACCAAATAGAGATCCGTTTCAAAAACCTATAGGAGCCAACTTCAGCTCTAACACCCAGCAGTTTGAGCAGCCACCCGTTTTTGCACAAAGAGATAATAATACAAGCGCATCGCCTCTGCAGTTCCAAGTGGATGGTCATCAGGAAGACCGTAAAACGCCAGAATCTGATTCTTCCTTTCCTGAATTTCACACACCGATGCCACAAGACTGGCCTTTTGCGAGGCCAGATTGTAATATAGACGCCCTAGAGTTAGTGAGACTGGAGCAGGTGCGCCAGATGAGAGATCAGTTGGACGACCCGGACGATGTCATGCACAATGACTACCAGTATTACTACAGTTCGCTGAGTGAACAGGCAAAGGCCATTCTGGACAATGAATCTCATAATGAAGATAATATTACCAAAGTGTTGAACTCAGTTGTTGGGTTCAGAACAGGTCTATCAAACGATCCACCGACTGACAAGCCCGTGCAGGCAGAGTCACCAGAGAAAGACAACTTGTATAATGGTGCTAGATGGACGTCAAAGAGTCCAAGATGGCGCAAGAAATTCCAGGAGTTGTTAGAAAATCCAGATCAGGCTACTCGTTTGGTCGGCTGCATCAGGATACCGACTTCCCAAGAATCGTATGGTTTGAGAAGAGGGTGGGTATTTTTTCTTAGTTTAAAAAAATATACGTAACTAAATAATATAAAAATAATCAAATTTATGTCCGAATCATTGAACGAATGTGTTCAATGTTGGATTCATTATATATTGTAACTTCTTTGCACTGATTCTTTAGAGATAAGCTAATCAATGTTGTTGTTTTTGTGTGCGTGTGTATGGGTAGGTAATAAACATATGCATGTACATTCTTGCTCGCTTCTTAGTTTGTAAAATTATTTTGTGGAAAAATCATTTTTATGGAATTTCTGATTATTTTTATACAGAAACAGCAAGACATTTCTTGGTCTTCTAGTGGACGGAACTGAAGTGGCGGTTACACGAGTGGGTCTCGTTCAGATGCACGATCTGTTCATCAATCTGAAATTATTATTCTCTGAAGAAGCTGATCATTTATTTCTCGTCAAATATTTGGTGGGTAAAGATAATCGTAAAAATGAACTCCAACTAAAAAAATCTGTATTGTGAAACTATATTGTGGGGTGTTGTCACACACAACGCTAGCTAAAACGCCTTTGAACAACCGATAGCATTACTTTGAACAAATGGATGATTTTACGTTGAATGGATGAAAGAGTCTATTTTTCTGCCATTGAGCTGACGTCCTTTCCCCCCATAATATGTGCAGAAATACTATTCCGGGGTTGCAAATTGTGGAAAGATTTCATAGATTAATTACCGTGTTAGTTAACGTCAAATGCTGACGATATTCTGTCATAAACGCCTGACTTAGTGATACAAGACCACACTTATATGTGTTTACGTTCTGTTTTTTTTTTTATCTTGGACAACTGAAATAAGAAATCAACAATAACCGCTCAATCTGAAATATTTTAGGCAATTGAGCAGCACAACGAGTATTGTTACCTAGCTAAGGAGTTGTGTGAGTATACCTTAGAGGAATACGTACGGATACTTCACCTGAACCGCCGGCTGGACCCTCTGTGTGCAGATAGACTCGTCTGGCAGCTCCTCAAGGGTCTCAAACATCTTCACGACAACTGTAGGATGGCTCATCACAACCTCAGGGTAAGTAAGCCCGAAGTGACCTTCTCATCGGATCATACTTTATATCCGAAGTATCATTTAGAACTATGTAACAAAATGACTTCAACCGCAATATTTCGATAGTTTAATTTCCATTATTTACATTTTCAAGCAATTTGCGAGAGATAAATAAATGTATTATAGGATGAACAAATACCGTGTATTGTTATTAAAAAGAAACACACTGTTCAATTCCCACAACGCTCGGTTATGGTGCCAAAACCATATTTACTAGCATTCAAGCCACTGTGATTACCGTTCCTGTTTCAGCCAACCAACATTTTGGTTGATAAGTGTGGAAAAGTGAAATTGGCGGACTATGGCTACAAACACTCACATCTGGAGAGAAACTTATCTCAAACCTTACCTGAGCTCGGTAGGTAAAACATTATGTATGGCATCTCTACGGCGGAGTAGTGTTATATATACGTTTCTGGCCCACATATCTTACTCGCCTCTGTGCCTGCCCGCTAGTGGTTCGGTATAGCAGCGAAATGAAGGTCGTGGCATTTTGTTTTTCCTATCCAGTTTTCACTTCTCTTCATACTGCTGTTTAATGACCTGTCCCCTTCAACCAACAATTGGTACATGTTTCTCAAAGAAGTCTTGGCGTGTTTAATGCCGCGTCAATACTATTTGTTGCCATTCCAATATAGCCTTTTTTGGATAAAAAGTTTCACCTTTTTCGTCAACATCTTGAGTTTCGTGAGTATCTTGCCTTCAGGAAAAACGAAATTTGTCGCTTATCTGACATAGATGATTTGATATGTAGTATTTCGTGGACTACTTCCCTCTGTAAAATCACCTTGTGGAAATACAGAAGAGATTGGTGTAAAAAGTGAACGCAAAACTCTCATCGTTGAACCACTTAGACAGTAAAACGAGTTATTGTGAAAACTCACACACTTGATCAATTAACTATGGAAATGTTATTTGTTGACAATTGCTGAGTATTGTGTGTTGTCAGATCGACGCTGCTGGTTGCCTTGTGAGGTCCTTGTATCCAATTCCGATGCTTGTTTCTCTCTGAAATCAGACGTACAGGTAACACATTTCATCTGTTAATAAAAGCGACATGATATTTTCAACCAAGAAGCCCTGTCCACTGCAATACACCATCGTTTATAGTAGCTAAGTCGGTTGTTTAATCAAGCAAATAATTATTGTTTCCAGTACGTTACGTCTCTTTGATTCAAATTATAACCACTGTACAAAGCTGCCTTTGTAGGCGAAGGTTTGTCTAGGCAGTATGTCAGGCGTGTTATGACCTTCTCTTTCGTCACTAAATTGCATTAACTCGATCACAAACAAATGGTTGAAAAGCAATGTTTTGCTGTGCGTATTAATATGAGGATGTTTTAGTTTATATTTGTTTTTCTGTGGATCGAAGAATTGTCAAATCTCCATTTTAGTCTTTAGTCTTTTAGCCTCTAAGATACTGTATTTTATGACTTCCTTAACTTCAAATGTCTACACTTATTTTACAACTTAATAATGCCTTCATCTGCATCATATTAAATCTGTCGATAGTTTCATTTTAGTATTTGAATAACTTCGTGACTTCCACTGATGTTTCTGTATTTGTTGTTTTTTGTTGACAGGTGGCCGGGATGTTGATTTATTACATTTTGAGCGGAGGAAACCATCCGTTCGGGAAATCTCCGTATGAGATAGAGATTAACATCTGTAGGAACTGGCATCAGCTGATGTACATTAGTGAAGAGGCCAATGACATGGTTCTCTCTATGATATCCTATACAGCCCAGGCAAGACCGTTAATATCAGAGGCGCTCAGGTTTGTATTCCTTAACTTGCTAATTTTCATTGCGTTCTCAAAATTAATTCATTCCTAATAAAACTGTGTTGTCAGAACAAATAGTTTTAATTTATCCCACCTCTCACTGAACCTACAACAGAACACATTACTGGTAGCTGTGTCGAAAGCAGGGTGCTGTGGCACAAAGGCTTTGGGACGTTTTGAATGCACAGTTGTCATGACGACACAATGTCTTTAGGTGTCAAATAAAGTAGCGAAGGCTTTGTGAAACTCTCTTAAGGTACTTTAATAAGCTGAAGGCGGTCTCGGTTTTAAGACGAGATACCTATCTAGTATATTAAGCTACAGAAGTGGCATGGTTATTTGATATTTGTTATTCATTTTAAGGCATTTTAAAGTTAACTCAGGAAAAATGTCCGTTTCTCTCCCATTTCATTTGGACTCGTTTTGTACTCATCTAAGCTAAAGATTAAGAAATGTTTGAATAACAAATGTCGTCAATTCCAGACACCCTTATTTCTGGTCAGAAGAGAAGCGCTTCCGGTTCCTGTTGATCGTTGGTTCTGACATCCTCAAAGAACTCAAAGGAGGGTAAGAGTTTGTGAATACAATCTATCAGTAAAAGTTATGACTGTTGGTGAACAAGGGTGATATTAGGATATGGATTTTTTTAACTACGAAAATGTCAATGGGCGCCATAATTCATATCGCTGAATTGCAAGTTAGATTTGGAGTCAAAATTATGTCGCGATGCATCACTAAAGATACTCTGGATAGAATGGTGCCGCAAGCGTCTGTTGTTACCCAGAAATATTGTATTCATTCTTAATGAATATTTGAATATGCTGATTTAATTGCCAAATTACTTGAAGAAAACTAATTAAGCTCTTGTGAAACCTACAACTGGAAATGTGGTTTTAAACGAAACGTATCTAAGAAACAAACTTTTCCTGAATATTGTCTCTAGTTTTCAGATGACCAGGTCGTTGCCCATGTGACTACTTTAATAACGTTCTGTAAATTATTGAATAATTGCCCAGCGTGATATCTCGAAATTTCTTGGTGAGCCAAAAAAAGATACGGCTCAATAAGTGGTTGAATTGCACTTCTAAGTTTTTCTAATTAAGATTTTTGGAACTTTTTTCTTTTTTCGCGACTGGTGTACACAGACGTCCAACCTGCTATTGGTTATAGCTCTGTGTACGTAATGATTAACGATGTATTAAATTGTGTGTTTGTATGCTTGTTCGTTCGTTTAAAGTTTATTCTGATAATTTCCCTTTTCGTTTCGTCAGAGCTGTGGTAACAACTGTCACAGACCACGTAAACATCATCTATGGACCTGCAGTGTCAGCTGATTGGGTAGGTTGTAGTTGTTTATAAATCCGCTGTTTACGATAATGAATTAATATGGAGTTAACGTGTATAGGTTTAGCAGTAGAAGACACTACTCTCGCTATATATTGTTTGGGGATTTCTTCATTTGATGTCTCACTTCAGTCCAAATTATGTAGTGGGGAAATTCCGAAATGAAACCAGACACCATATAATCACTGCACGCCACCAACTGGACTTTGCCTTCAGTTGAAGATTTAAGCGCAAAGTTTCTTAAAGAACACTGACCGCTATGACGTTAACAGAACTGTGCCATATCTCAATTTTTTTTCCAACGGTGTGTCCTGTTTTTTATTCAAAGTATTCGGCGTAGTTCAGGGTTTTCAGACTGTTCACTCACCTGACAAGTATGTTTGTTTCAGATATCTCAAATAGACCCCTTGTTAATTGAGGAGATGAATTCATTCCGCCAGTACAGAAACTCTATCCCTGAACTGGCCCTCTTTGTCTACAACTGTTGTCTTCACTTTGATAAACTGTGAGTTGAGTTACATTTTACCGAACTACAGAGATGAATATGTATTATCCCAACGGCTGGCTCAGAATCATTGGACCACATGCAATGTGTTTGATTCTGAGAACCATGTGTATCGGTCTACCCTTGAGCCACCCCGGCATGTACTGGTTATCTCCAGTCTGTGTTTGATTCTG
>JAVFBZ010112757.1:28680-43547 GCA_032466195.1 Katharina tunicata | reverse complement strand
TATCAGAGAGTGTTTTCCCAAAAAACTAAAATACTAATAACAACCATGTCGATTTAATATTAAGTCTCAGCGAGTCTAATTAAGTTTTTGTTGATTAGCAGTGAATTTACAGCATACCCGAATGAAATGATCCTATACAATGCGCCCACATGAACTGTGAGGCGCGAACTTTGATATGTACCTCGAAAACTTAAATATTTATAAACTTCAGCGAAGCATGACAAAGGTTTGGATATGTGTTCATAGAATGCATGACCGACTTATCGAGTACTAGCGATCTTATGATCAGCATTGATTGAACGGTAATGGGAGGAAATGATTTTCTGTCCATTCGCAGCCAGTCGCTACATATTGAATGTTTTTATTATCAATACAACTTTTATAGATCTATACAGATATCGACGCCAAGTTTGTATTTGCCTTTGTGCCTCGCAAAACTGCTTCACCACTATATATATATAGGATACAATTACTTTACTAATGGGTCTCGACTCGATATATCGATATATCAATCGAAGACTTCATTCAACAGATATGATTACATTTAATGTATACATACAGTTTTAAGTAAACGTATCAACGTTCCTGTCCTGAGTCTTAAATAGGTTTTTACTTAAACGACAGATCCAAATAGTTACAAACTTGTTTCAACCATAAGATAACATAATTCAAACCAACTAGTTTCGTTTGCTCACACGAAATACTCACACAATTATGTTTATTATACCGTATCTACATGTACGTATTCCCTTCAATTAGTGATCTTATATTCAACGGAAAATTTTCTTCATACCAAAGTACTGCTGTAAATATACTATCGAAGCTTTTCGTTTATTTTGTATTCGTTTTCGTTTAAAAAAAGTACTTTTTTTACTTCGATAACCTCGGGCATCTAATATGTGTAATATATAAAATATGATGTATGTAGGAGAAGGGTTGTGGAACCCACTCCTGAATAAAATAAACTGAAATTGAATATAGTGAACTAACATATTAGTGCTATAGCACAATAGAACTTGGAATTTAGGATCGATATATTAAAAAATAAAATGTTGGTGAAAAAATGCGAACAGAGACTGATGTCAGAAAACAGTCTTATAAATTACTCCAACTCGTTACGATCCCTTAAGTCGATTGTCGTCAGCTAAGACATTTTATTTCTTCTTTTGAGTGATTAATACATGCCGTATTACATAATCTTGATAGATGAGCATAATCTCAAGTTACATGGCAGGTAGTTGTATGGGAGCCTCTTGTGTCCTGGTGCTCTCTGGGCTAAGGGGCATCATGAAGCCTATTTCTTGTGGTGTCCCGTTTCGTTCTGTAACGCATTGTTGCGTCTTTTGTTTTGCCAGGGTTGTTTAGGGTGGTTTCCTTCACCGGTTGTGCTGGCACGCCGTCACATGAGTGAAATAACCTTAAGTACAACTAGTTTAAGCTTAGAAATTTAACAGCTGGGAACGTAACAAAAACATAACTTTGATGGATTTCCAATTTCTGGGTATTATTATATATATATATATATATATTGTCACCTTTTGAACGCCTGAAAATCCGATAACCTAATATAATCTTATATAATCTAATATAAATCAAATTATATGATTGAGTAAGTGTGAAAGTTCGGTCGTGTAGATTTACAGACATAGACAGTCAACAATACTCTAAAGTCAAGAAAAGTTGCCTGAAATGCATGGGCTTATTTCTTGCTCAAACTGAAAACAAGTAAGCAAAGGTGACGGGAAGATTAACATCGGTAGACATTAATTGTCATCTGTCTTTTTACTACTGAAAGGAAAAAAACTCAATAATCTCGGATCAACTACACATGTGCCAAGTCTGTTACAAGTTGTCTGTAATAGTTCACCTTTTAAGAGGCGTCTACAAACAAATCCTATTAGTGCAACACCATTTGCGTCAGGATTTAGTAATAAACCGATTTACTCCTGTCGGATTTCGTGACTAAATTGTGACATTCGAGTGTAAGATTTATGATCTATTCACATTTAGTACAATAGGGAAGTTGTTCAACAGAAGAGTCACAATGTTTCAACAAAGAAATTAGTTGTTAGCTAAATCTCTAATAAAAATATTTCGCACAAAAACGCGTCAATCAGGCCTTTAGTGTTAAACCAATTACGTTTCAAAAGACACCGAAAATGAGTTCTTACACGCGATATAAGATGGTTGTGTTGTCTCTTTTAACGTCTTTGTTAAATGCCATTGTCTTTTTAACGTTCTTGTGGGAGTATGTGTTACATTAGGACGTCGGCTTTGACTGAAAATGAATCGAGATGACTACACCAGCCAAGTCAGTGGCCTTAGTTTAAAGTAACGAGTCAGTGTATTTGGTTAACTTATTTAAACATAACTTATTTGAGAGGCATTCAGAAGTTGAGACATTAAACATTACACAGACTTTATGGATTACAATAATAAACCAGAAGTTGTAATCCATAAAGTATCAAACATACATGGTGCAAAACATTAGCTGTCTGAATTGACTACATCTTTGTCTACCTTGTGTAGACTGGAGTAGGTTCGATCCCCCCTGTTGACCTTAGGTATATAAGGAAAGTTTTCCGGTGGCTGCGGAGTTCGCGGGATGGTTTTTACGAGGTGTCTTCCCGGTTTTCCACCATACACCGACAACGCAAATTATTAAGATTAGTAAGTCGTCATATAGGTGAAATACTCTTGAGTACGACGTTAAACACCAATCAAACACACAAATAAACAAACCTTGTGTAGAAGAAGTTATGATGATTACTAGATAACAAAATCACTCTATTTAACTTCGTGTAACTTTTAAGACGAAAATCTACAGGCGTTCTTGTTTATTAGTGCAAATTAATAAACTGTTGTTTTTTTTGCCTTTGGTTTCGCCCTAAAAGTTGTCCAAGGTGATTTTCTTAAATATTCCTGTTAACCTGTTGTTTTTTTTGCTAAATGTTTTTTTTTACTAATTTACATTTTGTTGGTTAAATATTATTTATCTGTCTGGATACTGGGACCGCTGTCAATTAATGGATGTTTTTTTACCACTAAAATTTACATAGTTAAGTCGGAAATAAGACATCATTAAACACACAGTATAAAAATGCTGATTTCGAACCTGGAAAATATGCCAATCAAACTAGACACCTGTCAATCAAGATCAAACCTAAGACGTGTCTATGGCTATTTTAGACTTGCTATACTGTGAGACAAATCCAGCGTAAGCCTCTAATCGAATTAATTAAAGCCCGTGATAAAATCTGTCCCTCAAAGCTGCGTCGTGGTTGACGGTTTAATCGATTTCCAATAAATCCTGTATATATTTGCACGTTCAGAGAGTTTGCACTTTGTTCCAAAATGTGCAGGTTTATATCTAAAAAAAATAATAAGAAAAAGTTTGCTTTTTAATTATCCCTGATGTCTATAAGCTTATTTTGTTCATGTGACAAGTATGTCAGTATTTAAACATTTCTCTGTACAAAGTCAATCACGTTTTAGCTAATTTTGTCAAGATCGTAGGATGGTGTCCTGGGTGCATTCGACCAGGCAATGGAAGTCAGATATAAGATGTATTGTAGGTGTAAGTCTCATGTTTTGCACATGAAAACTTTGGTTATCAAGTTTTACTGAATAAAGCCGACTATTGCGTGTTCATTAATGAGTAACAGGTTAGGTTTAAGGATCAAGGAATCATCAATATTTACTATAAATATACACAATAGACTGAGATGCGTAACACTGAGGAAATTGCTATCTGTTTTTGAATTTTTTGTAGCGATTGGTTTTGGGTTTAAAGGACGAGTTTCCTCTGTATTGATATTCCGCTGAGTAGCACTTTAGCTGTATCGCTCTAGTGCTTGTCAAGAGATAAATAAATAGTAAAAATGTATGCTGTAACAGGGTATAATAAACTTATATTTAAGGATTGTATAGTTCAGTTTCTTATCGGTTAGCATTCTGTCCAAGCGCAGTATGTGTAGAATAAATTCATTTTGTCAACAGATCTGGAGGAGTTTGAGAACAGACCAATCTGCACGGTGAAATATCATTGTTCGCTTACAATAACATAGTTTGTAATTTCTGCACAGAATGTGTATTATTAATAGTTCCATTGTTACCAAATTTGTGCCGATTTTTTCCCCACAATTGTACTATTATCTTATCTTGTCATTTACTCGCTGTTAACAAACTGCTTTCATTCAACCTGTCCAAGGTGATGGATCGAAGGTCGGAGGTCAACATCTACACGGTCATTTAAAATTCCAACAAATCGTTGACTGACATTAAAAAAACTAACCCCAGTTTTAAAGAAACTCTGGCAGCTTTTACTTGAGGTGTGGATGAATGCTTACCATTAAGGAATATTTATATCTAAATTTATAGAGATCTGTTTTTTAATCAGAAGACGAGGCCGAGAATAATTGAGCGTTTGGCGCCAATAATTTTTTCACTAACAGAAGTTTAGAACCGAAGATCTACATGTCGTGTAAAGGTGCATTCACAAGATGCCATTTCAAAGTATTCCATTTGCTTGCAGTGCTTTGATTGGTCGATATTTGTCAGAAAAATCTCGTCGGATCAACAAAATCCCCTTCAGTTGTTACCTCAAATCGCATCCTGTGGATGCACCTTAGGCTACTCTATAATACTCTTGAGTACGACGTTAAACATCAATCAAACAAACAAACATACAACTCAATAAAGCGTATATGAAAGTTATTGTGTTTGTTATGCAGTATAGCCATGTGTCTTTATAGTACGCTTAAAGTTCATATGTATAGAGATACCTATGGCCAGGGACAATATATTTGAAGTTTAGTTTTTACAGGAGGATTTCTGAAGGCTTAGCGGGAGCTCCTTGTGTATTGGAGCTCTGCGCCGTTATATAAGAGAAATAACCTGTAGTACGGCGTAAACCAAACTCTTACAAAAGATAATCACAAGAGTAACCTGGTTTTACCACAAAGCACTTCACTTTTTTCGGTTGTGTTAATTTAGATTCTTGTTGTTGAAATACACCATCGGTATGTAGCTCTGCGCCGTCATATGAGTGAAATAACCTTAAGTACGGCTCCGTTATATATATAAGTATATATTGCCCAATTTTCAGAACAATTCTGACATTATTGACAGAGAAATAGTCCATTTAGTTAGTGTTACATCAACAACAACAAGAACAACAAAAGCGCCAACAAGAGAGTGAGGAAGATCTAGACCCCGTTCACCACGGGGTAAAAACTGGTATGTAAACGATCTAAAAAAAATCTATATTGAAACCTCCCACTTTATTGATAACTCAAGGAGTTTTAATCCGTATTTAAAAAGTTGTCCTTAAATTTAAACATTGTATTAAAAGGTTACACCATCAGCATTGTTCTACTAAAACAAACCAGGATTGCTCATTTCTCCAAGGTGTGATTGGCTGTTGATGTTAGGTATATGTACATATGAGTAGCCTTGTTAATACAGATAACACCAGGCGGGAAATAGGCCCATTAGTACCATCCGTATTTCTCGTGTTGGACGTTTAATGCCACCTTTTCGAGCTATATATTTTACGGTGATAAATTCATGCAGTATATAACTATACCTATATTGAATGACAATCATTATCAAGGCATCTGTCTACTTTTCCTATATCCTGTATGTTTGTCTTCGTATCTGATATCAATGGACGGGAATTTATTCACTAAGGGGCTGTCACCTCTCCCAGGGAAGGCAGTATTATACCAGTCTCCAACAATCGCCCTTAAACATCCACCAGCCTTCTAGGTTAGACAATATTGTTTTCTTGAAATTCTACCCATATAAAGTAAAAGACAACGTGTTATTTTAGTTTAGGCAGCTGTCAAAAGGGGACATGTCTGTCCGTAAGTCAAATAGTGAAGATGTTTTCTCTCAGTTCAATTTGCATTAAAAGATAAAAGTACTATATAAATCAAACTAACAAGACTTGTCAGAGTAGGGTCGTCCCGTAATTATAGCAGTAAACTGTTCATTCAACTGGGGTCAAGTCAACAAAGCTGGGTTACACTGAAATCAAAAACTTTCAACAAACTTAAATTTAAGAGTTTTGAGTGTAGATATTTAAAATAATTACATATTAGCATTATTACAATGGATGGTAATGACTGTTGTCGGGTAATGCTTGTGGTTGGTATGGGTTTTATACAGCATCATTTGATCTATAATAAAATATTAGTTAATTAAGTTTTTTGTTAATTATTTTCATTATTTGCTGTATCTGGTTGTCAATCATTAGTATGCCTGCAATTTTTTTTATATTTTATAATTTTGTTAACATTTTATTTCTTTGAACAATTCTGTTCACCATTGGTTTAATCAGAAGACTACTTGAAACCACTGTTGCTTTGGGAAACGACATGGATACGAGACACTAAAGATACACATTGCATTCATTCTGGTGTTTAAAAGGAGGAAAATCGTGGGATAAAAATATGATCATGCACAGCTTGTGTTAAAACTTAACGACGGGGAACAGATTTACAAAGCTAATGGTTCTTTTGGCTCTTTTATGTGAATAACAAATCTGTGGGTTTTATAAATGTAGATTTTGCTTCTTATTTCTTTTGACCAACTCTGCTTGGTCAGTCTAGTGTGTAGGCTATTAACAATGTATAAAGTAAAGATTCACAATCGAGTTTTCGTATAGAAGGCATAGATTGTTTGTTAGCATATCGTGTAACAATATAGAAATATTTAGTGAAGTCTCCGGACAATACGTAGCGAATTTGTTCTCAGCATGATTTTTTTTATAAAATGATAGTTCTATACGTTTACCGAGACTTGCCGGGACAGCTACCCACTGGGGAATTATAGTCGTTCAGTTTTCTGGTCTTTATTGTATACCAGCATTCTATCTATGTAACTTACACTAAGACCTATTATTCTATCGGGGAAATAGACGCCGATAGTTATACAAACAGAGATGACTCAAGTTTGACTAATCCTCAGTATCTGAATAAGATAAAACGATCAACATTGAAACCCGCGAAGCTACGAATCACGAAAATGGCACTCCGCTCTTGCAGGTTCTTGACATGCTCAGCAGTCTGTATAATCAAAGGACTGTAAACTCAAGCAGCAGAGAATAAATCGATTGATTTGAGGGTAAGGTCGTTTTTAAGGTTGTTTCACTTTTATGACGACAGTCTCGTCCTTCGCTCCGAATGCACCAGGACACGGGAATCTAGGTAGATTCATATAAATGGTATACAGGTTTCTTACAATGTGAAACTAATCTAAACCAACGCTTGGGTAAACTGTCATCGTGTCAAGCAACAACTGACATTGTTGCTTGATCAGAAGCAAGGTTTTGGGTTCTATTTTATTCAATGTTTAAACAACTTGTGTAAACCGACAGCTTGTCTGAATTGACAAGTTTTCATGATCCTATGCTGTGTCGGTTTACACAGGTTTGACTGTTTATTCATCAGTTGGTAAAATCAGTTTTTTGCCATATGATGTATACCGATACTCAGACTTTTGGTATATATGTAGGAAGCAACATATATATATGGCGGCGTGAATAGAAAAGTAGAAAATTGACGCAAATTTAATGTATATTATACTACTGTTTTGGCAATATATATAATTTATCAGTGGTGTAAATATTTAGCAGAATGCTATATTAGTTTACTCTTTTTTCCTTGCCACATAACAGTATCATGGAAGAAATGTTAGCTGTTTGATGGAAGCATTATTACGATGGTACTTATAACTCTTAAGTACGTCGATGTAAGATGGTTGGATCTATTTGTACAGAGATGTTGTCGCTAGATGTGGTACGAGTCGGACTTTATAATCCTCTGCGAAACTCTGCGTTAATCTGTCCCATATTCACCGGGGAGTTGCAATCTTACATTAACAGGTCTCCCGAGGAAGATTCATGGTCGGCGAGAAAGGAGATAAGACGGTTAAAATTTTTATAGCATAATGGAATGCTCTTTTTTCTCCGAAACCCCAACTTACTTTTCCCCAATGTGATATAAACTATGCTCTTTGTTTCTATCATCCATTAGTTGTAGAGACATGTAATTTTCACGAATGTTATTATTGTATGAAGAGCTGCTTCGCGTTCAGTACGTATAGACGGAGGCTCTGAGTAATACAAATATCTGTTTACAAAATCTTGCCTCTTTAATATTAATTTCATTAATATAAGTTTTCGAATGGAATGCTCTCTCATTTTATATATGTCAACCCTTGACCGATATTGATGTAGATATCATTTTGTTAACAATGTATCTGTTTCTTCTGGAAAATATGTTTTTAATTGCTATTTTATGAAACCGAAACAAAACAATATTGCGTACGTACGGATGCTGTATTATATAATATAGATTTAGGAAGCTTACTAAGTCAGCGAAGGTTCAATGCCCCTTAATCTGTAATGATGCGATTTTGAAACCATCTTTCCGAAAACATGATATACACACTCACAAATGTTGGTGGTCTCTAGACTAGCAAGTCTTCAACAGTTCGACCATTGTCTCTAATGTTACAGCCTTTATCAGCTTTAAATTATCCAATTAACCATAAAGTTATCAATTCTTTAAATAGTTTCATTTCTTGGCATTTATCTTAAGTGAGCTGTACTGGTTAACGAGCTGAGTCGAGTTATGTTGTAGGGTCTAGGCAGAAGGTGTAGTATCGTTGATAAAGTTTGCGTGTCAAAGCTTGATAAACACGATCTGCCACCTGAAATAATTACACTTAATGTGGCGCATTTGTAGCAGGGGTTATAAAGTGTTTCACGTTCGCCTACCATAAGTGGTTTTAACAGTTTCAGGCGTTATTCACCGTGACCATCCGCCTGTCACCACTCACTATACTCTATATATGTATATCAAGATAGACCGGTAGGACTCCTTATATTCGGGACTATTTTATTAACAGAAGCATAGGGGTTAGGAGAGTGCAGCATATCAATTCAAAAATTAACACAGCTGTTTGAAAATTACCATGGTAGTTTTAGGGGGCTTTTTAACCATAAATATGTAAAATGTACACTGACCAGAACAGACCCTCAAAAGTCCATCAAACAGAAAAATAAATGTGTATGTAAATGACAAACCAATCTTCATTAATACCGATTATTCGAGGACGATTTATTGTGGTATATAATTATAAAAGTACTTTGTTTTTGCGGATGGTTTCGAATGTGGATGGGAGCTTTCTGTGCCTTGGTGCCCTCCGAGCAAAGGGGCATCGGGAAGCAAGTTTGTTGGGGTGTCCTGTATGTTGCTCTTTAAATGTCCTGTGATGTCTTTTGTGTTGTCAAGAGTTGTTAAGGGTGGTTTAACTCGTGCACCCATTTAGGCTGGTACACTGTCATTTGCGTGGGGGAAAAACACCGTAAGTACGGCGTAAATCCCCCTTCACAGAAACAAACATCAATGTTAATTCTGCATAATTTAAAGTGTGAATCACGTTAATCAAGTCTGGGATTTGCGTATCTAGGGTTATCAGTACCATGAATGTTATTTAATTGAGAGATCTTTCATCAGTTTAACTGAATCGTTTGTTCATATGTTGGTAGAATGTAGAAAACGTAATATGACAGTGTTTTTATAAGTCACAAAGTGTGATTGTTTGTCCGTGGTTTGGTATGTGAAATATAAAATAGTTTTTTGTCGTTTAGAAAATGACTGGTAGAATATGTTCGTTTTGTTTGGGATTACATTCTCCTCAATCCGAAAATATTATAGTTCGTATCCAACACATATAGTTTAAGGTTGACTGCGCCAATGAAATACCCACAGAACGAGAGTAAGATACGTTGTCGTTCTCTCCGATATATTATTTGTGTTCATGAAACGTAAGCACATATTTCCACGAACAAAATGAGATGAACGTGTTTTGAAGCAGATCTTGACACGGGGTCGTTTGTCATCCACACTCGAATTTCACCCCATATTAATGACGCTTCTCCGCACGCAACAAGACTTTAAATCCGTAAGGATATGAAACAGGAGCATTTCAAATAACTCATGAAATAAGAAAGACGGGCAATGTTTGTCTAGTTTCTTTTTTTAATTCACAAACTTGGTCGAATCTTTTGTTCCATTTCTTTGATATGGAGCTGGGTTCACATTATTTCTATTGTCTGACGATTGGCGACTTGCTATGAAAATAATGTGCTAAGATTTTTAATGAATGGGACGTTATACAGCTGTGACGAAACATTGTGAAAACGTTAAGAAAATTAAGAGAGAACGTGTTTTTGGAAAGTTTAGGCTTGAGTAACATCGATGTGTTAACACAGCTAACGCCAGCCAACATCCACTCGTGCTGTAAACGCATGATTCACGTTAACAAACTTAACATCAATACATCTTATCAAGCGTAGTCTTTCATATAAGAGAGTTTTCACGGTGATGTGTCTATTGAGTTTCCCCTTGTCGGCTGATTGTCCGGCCGCAGTGGCCATGTCGCTCAAGGCGATGCTCTTCATAACACTTTTATAGCCTGACTGAAAAAACACCAACAGGTTTTAGACGTCGCTCCAGCGGACAAATCGGCCATAACTTAACGCGGACACCATACACACTTACCTGATATCGCAGAAAACATAGATCGTAAATAAAGTTTACCTGTAGATTTTTTAGATGATACATTTATTTGCTGTCTGTAATTCGTCCCTGCGGTGAGCTCTGTTAGGCTGACGAGAACGAAAAGAAGGGACTGTTTACTTGTAGTTGTACGGCAAGAAGTGAGCTTTGATTTGTGGCAGTTTGCCTAGACATTGCATGCATTGAGGTTGGCTGACATACTCGACGGCGCTGTCAGACTCTCCGCGCGTCAACTCGAATAGGAGGGAAAACGCCGTGTGTTATATCAACTTCACTGACTGTACCATCGCAACACGACAACTGCTGAACCTATAGAAGTCTATGTATAGAGGCATCACCCTGGTGGACTTATTTATTTGTCCGAAAAGAAAATGTTAGATGAAGGTTAACTTATTATATCAGACACACAACACCTGCGTTCTGCGGAGTCAAGTTGTACCGACCATTGCGCCGTCGTGTACACCCAAACTGAATCGACTGTGATTATACAGGCTATATATTATACAGGTAGGTTTGTCCACTCGCTTGCTCACATTCATTCTCAATAATACTGTTATGTGGAATATCAGGTTTAATGGGTTACAGGTTAATTTGCCATTTTGATATACAGTAAGTACTTACATATTTGATATATTTGAATGTATTTTAACACCTAACCCGTGAAAGTATAACTTGGTATAGATACAGGTAGTCGTAATTACTTACACGTTCTCGAATACGAAATACCTTAAGCATATCAGATTGTGTACACGAGTACGTACAATATCTATAAACGTTGCCTACACATGTATAAATATGAGGGACTTAATTACATAACCACAGGTATATGTAAGCCCTACATAAGCATTTAAAAGTTTCATTTAAATACCGTGCCTTATCTGTATACGCCCTCAATATTGCAAACAATTAATAGTATTGCCTGAAGTAGTTATGTGCAAAGCGTCATTTTGATGGTTCATACATGTCATTGTATTCTTACATTACTATATACAAATATCCGTCCTTTACAACCGGTTATATTGTATATAAGTTTTATAAAACCCAACGTAAATGCCTTATATATTCTAGTTTATACGTTATCTGTATAAACCCTGTCAAACGGCCACCTGCAACCCCCCTCGGAAATAGTTATATTTACTTTTAAATCTCGTCCTTTTTAATAATATCACGTATATTTATTTGTAACGAATAGAGACGCTAGAGTAAACAATTTTGTATTACGTTGATAGTTTGAGTGTCACAACTCATACAAATAACTGACAATAATTTACTGAGACGACTGAGAATACTCTTGAGTTGCATTTCCCAGCTATTACGTAGCTGTCTAAAGTGTTCGGTCGTGTTTAAATGCATGTTGCAGCCATGGTTGTGCTCAGTGCTCGTTTAAATTCTGTTTTTATATGAGTTTTATATTATTTGTTTTTTTCCAAATAAGCCACCGAGAAATAAAGTAAAACAATAATTAAGGTAATTGTTATACTATTAGATGAAACAGAAGTATCTCAAAATTCTTGCACCAATGTGAAGATTGATACACAACCAAACATCATGTAGCGAGTCACTAAAAAAGACAATGTGAAGAGTGGGAAGCATGCAATTCGTTTCTAAGTAAATCAGACAAAATATTCTTAAAATTATCACATTAAAAGTACATAGTATTAACAATTTCTTACTACTTACATATGTAGTTAACATTTTAATTCTAGAGACAGTCTGTGTGCTAAATTTTGTATTTCTATAATCACTCTGGAGAAATGGTAGAAAGACCGATGTTATAACACGTATTCAAAGGTCTCAATAATTAAAAAATGTTACTATTGCTTAAATCTCGACCGTTTTCTTTAAGGTTCTATTATAAGCTATAGCGAACCGAACTTCTAACAGTGCGCCATTTACTTATCTTAATTAGGAGCAAATTGAATCTTACCTGACGTGAGTTAAAACCAATTTACTTGTATCAAGTTTTATTATATACGTGTTGTTGTACATTTGGGTATCTGTTAGAGCATATCTTTGCTAGAGTATTTCTTCACGCAAGTTAACCTCGCTAGAAAATAACTGTAATGAAACTGAGGGAGACAAGAAGGAATTGCTCGCCTCCAATACAACCTCTGTGTAACATTATCATTGTTGCTTAAGGTGTATCGGATATTCTGGCATCAGCTTGGACTAAATAGCAAACATCTCAAGCTACATGACTTAAATTTAGATTTTTGTCAATTGGAAATGACATCATTGAAACGAATGTTAACACTGGCATAAAAATACATTCGCATTGGATTTACAGCTTTTTTCATTTAGTATCGAGCATTTCATTTAGTCCTTAAACGTTTCAAGTATTTAAACTATTGTTTTTCTAAAACTTATATCTGGATTAGACATAATATTTGCATTCTTATTATTATAATCCCCAAAAAACATGATTTTTTTACCTTCCATTTGATTTTGAATGGTAGATATTTTAAGTTAACCTGTGGGATAACAGAGGACACGTGGTCCCCGTATGAAATGATCGCAAACACTCCGGAAGCCGCTCCTTTCACTTCAACAAAACTGCACGCTATCTAGACTGATGTTATCAACCATTCTATCGACCACTTGACCACATGTTTCTGGCATGAATCTAATTGCAATTGTCTCATTTTTCGAACGATTTGTAGTCGAAAAGTAACTAGTGCCAATAACATTGTTAAAGTAAGTGTCGTGCCTTAGTTGCTCGGACTTACTCGGCTCATTAGATCACAAAGGGTGCTTGGTTGTGCCTCGTGGTCAATAGACGTCCAGCAGGGCTGTTTCAGTGGCTAAAACACACTGTACTCAGATCGAACAAATCACTGGAGATAACCGTCTATTGTATCTGGTATGTGTCCGACTCTGTCTGAAGCGCGGTCTTTCATACGTAAACCCGCATGCTCCAGTTAGCCCGATAACAAGCGTTGGGCTTCAGTGGACAAGAAAAGCCCCCAAATCTGCTATAAATTACGTTCTTGACAAGCTATAAAGTGTTTGTGATAAAAAGAGAGCATATATATATATATTTTTATGTATAAATGTAGAGAAAGAAAATTTTGCTTGCCATATATATATATATATAACATTTATTAAGTGCTAAAGTTGTAGTCGCATTCAAATCCACTTTTGAGGACTGAAGCATGGCATAAAGTTACATTTGAACCGAAATGTTTGGATTGGGACTCAAAATGGACGATTCACACTGGAATGGAATGTGTTTTATAACCGTAAAGATCAAAGAATTGGTTAAAGTTGAATTAAGGTGTTGTAACATCGATAAATTTAACGCCAAGTAAGGAAAAGTCGCACAAATACGAGACGTTCGAGGTAACGAGTCATTACGAATTCTGGGTCTGAATTATATCCCCAGAAGAATAAATAATTTATACCTTTTTAAAAAAACTTACACCTGGCTCTAACTTCATTTTAGACTTAAGCGCGCTTGCTAATAATGTAACTAAATATTTTTGACTGTACTTAGTTTTGCACTTACTGAATAGTTAAACCTTTTCAAATAGCCTCCATAAACTGGTTTGAGTTTTCTAAAGGCCTGTGACGTTTTCTTTAAAGGACGTTTATAGAGCTGAGAGTTGGTGTGACTCGCTCGCTGATACTATCTCGACGGTGCCCTAACCTCTGAGCAATCCTTTTAACTGCAAACACAAATACTTCTTATGTATACACAAGTATTCTTGAAAGGATCTCCGGGTTGAATTATCTAATATCGTATCTTCTTGAATTGCAAGCATAACTCCGTATATAGGCACTTGTTAATAAGGACTAGACTTAAGGAAAATAGCGGACTATTATGCTTGAGTACCTTTAGTGTATGCCTATCATATTAAACACTTCTCGAGGGTCTTGTCAGAGAGCTCTTTATTAATTACACAATTATAGCGTTAAAAAACTGAACTATGGCATTATTTTCACAGCCTAATGTTAACTTTCCTTTGAGCGAAGTGTAAAATGAAGTGTGTTCAGCAATGTTCAAAGAAATATATTACTGCCATATTTAAAACGGCCCAGTTTAATAATAGTGACATGAAATCTATTACAATCATGTTCCATACGATGTATAGTGTAATTCCATGAATATATGCGTATATTTGATCTCGGACCTTAGACTTTATGTGATTCAAAATCTTACATGTATCTTCTAGAACAAATTATGTCATATTATCCGCGGGCGGGAGCTTCCAGTGTTCTGCTGCTCTCCGAACTAAAGGGCAGGAGAAAGCCGATTTGTCTTTGGCTTCCTACTTT
>JAVFBZ010112757.1:0-25022 GCA_032466195.1 Katharina tunicata | reverse complement strand
ATTTCTAGATCTTTGTAGGCTTCTTGAAATCATCGTTTGAATAAAGGGGTTGTTAACAAAACTCAACCATGTACCTTTTATCTGCACGGGTTTCTGGTATTATATCCGACACAGTTCATTAATAAATATCATTTGCACAGATACACATTCTTGAGAAGTAATAATCTATCTTGTGTGCGTTTAATTTCCTCTCGGTAGAATTTCCAGGCGTGTTTTGATCGACCCCGTGGCGATGTATTCATGAGGCTTGGGGGAATTTAGACAAACCTCAGATGGTCTGTTTGCGCTGTCAATATGCTCTATAATGGAAAGGTCTTGATCTCTGTTAATATCAGTGTATTCACAAAGACATTGCTACAAACATTCATAAAGAAAGGTTAAGAATGACAGGCAATTCAATTCCACGGGTAAACAATACTATAATTTGATGGGCGAAATAAAGTGTTTATGGAAATGTTTGTTTAATTGTGTATAGGTATAACATTCCCGAATCTTGATGTAGGTTGATTGGCGTCCCTCCCCATGTAGATATATAGTTTCCTGGTCTTCCAGTTTAACCCACTGGGAATATCACCTGGTCAAATTGAATTCCGACCCTTTGTTCTTCTTGACATCTGTGGTATACCATGTGTCTTCTTTGACAAGGAGACCGTGAAATGTATCACCTAAGGCCATGAGCGAAGCCCTCACATAACGCTGAGAGCCGGTCTTCTCGTCCAGGATGATGGACGGCTAGACACTTGAGTTTGACACAACTTCTCTCCGCTATATACTTACCTGGTTTTAATTTAAAATGCGAACTTCAAACCATGTCAATCTAAGAGTATCAGTTTACTTCAGCCATGACGTATGACGACTGCAAGTGATTTTACACTGTTCTTTCGGGTCCCTAAAAGTGGAGGAAAATGCACGCTGGACTTTAAGCATTGAGAGTGTAACTTTATCCGTGTTCAATGTGTGTGGTAACAGGTAAAACGCTATCATTAAGTGGTCCAGTGTTAGGCATGGAGGTGTGAAACTGTTGGGGGAAATGCTATATTTGCAAGGCTCATTACATGTACCTCTATCAAAGGCCCCTTGTCACCTGACTATTACATCTTCTGATCCCAGTAATTACCGTAAATTACAACCCGTTAAATCACACAACCTTATAGAATCTCCCCGTGTGAGGTTATACTTTATCTTTGACAATGGCCAAAGCCAGACGCTTATTAAGGCAAACTCCTGAAAAAGTACATCAGATGTTTGTTCTTTTATAATTTGGAAACTGAAACTAAACAACGCTTCCACTTCATTCCCGAAATACGAAAAAGTCACTCTCATTTTGTCCCCGCTCCGTTTGTATCTCAGAACTTTCAAACTTCATTGAAAAGAAATGTTGACTACAAGTCTGCAACATTTCCTTAATTTTTTAAATCTTCACTTTTGTTTCTCGACGCGTACCCCAAATTGCTTCACCCTTGTGGACTGTTATGTTGTCTACAGTTTTGTTCCTTTATCAGTTGGTTGAGCCTTGGACTGCTTAGTCCCCTTCACTATACCCTTGACCGGGTGCTTGGGCCGGGGATTCATGTGCCGTGGTTCTCTGTCTGAGCTAAGATGTATAAGAAAGCCGATTTGTGGTGATATGTTTTTTTCCCTGTAAATGTGCTGTGGTTTGTCTTCTGTGTTGCCAGTGTCGTTTACGGTGGTTTCATTCACTGCTGGCACGCCGTCATAAGTGGAAATAGCATTAAGTAACTCCAATCAAACAAACAAATAGAATCCACTCCGTTGATTTAAGGTATATAAGGGCAGTTTTGTCGGTTGCGGCCATCGTGAGGTTGTTTTCACCAGGCTTCCTTTCGGTTTTCCACCATACACAGGCAATCTTAATGAAAAGTCGTCGTATAAGACAGTGAATAGCCTTGAGTGAGACGTCAGACGCCAAGCAAATAAATAAATAAATCGGTTCATTATTAAAGGATTTAACACGATATTAAATGTCTAGTTGTGTTCCAATGCTCAACCCTCTAATACTATTGTGTCTCCGTATACAATCACGAAGGGTGGTACACTTCATCACGCACAATCTCTTCGAATAACAGTTGTTTTTGGAACACCCTTATTGCACTTGACGTTTCATACACAACACTTGAGATGGCGGGTAACTTTACTCTTCTGACGGCTAAGAAATCTTCCCCGAAAGTCATAGACTTTGCATGGAGCAATACGATATTTGACTTCAACGTCTGATTTTGGCAATTCCGTATATTTTGAGGAAAATTCTGCTTATTAGTATTACTGATATATATATGTTGTGTCGTTTAAAAAGTAAGCAATCAAAGTATTTTCGTTTTTCGGGATAGCACCCTCTTAGACTAAAGCTTTCCAAGATTTATTGCGTGGAGACTTGCTGTTTTACTTGCTGTAAAACAAACTTAACCTTTCACAAGTATTGTTGGGGCATCTCTTTGTTCTCTTATAGTTTGTAGGGCTGTAAAAGACCCCCGGAGAGGCATCCATCAATATTAGAAAACACCCCAGACGGTTCACCTGAGTCTGAACTCTATAATTAGGATATGTTGGCATTTGGATAAAGTATGAACATGGTTTTGACACATTTAACAAGGGCTATTTATCGCAAATGCTTAGCAATTTGTTAAGAGAGAATAGTTCCTTTAAATACCGAGTATAAACTGTCACTCGAGTAAGACAAACACACGTTGTGTTTCAATACAATGTCACACAGGCGTATAATATGAGCAGTTCTTATCAAAAAGCCTGCAGATCGGGTTCTAGAATGTTGGTAACTCTAACAAGATCCAGAAAATACAAACAGATTTTCGTCTGGCATCACATCGAATAATAATTGTCAATGGTGCCAAAAAAGCTGCATCCCTACGAAATTAAAATCAATGCCAAATGTTGCTGACATAATTTATAAATGTTGCCTAACTCTCAATTTGTAAATCTGACTAATCTCACAAGGCTGAGCATTTGTCCTTTTTAACTTACGAGGTAATATCAATTCGACTTTAAAATGTACTGGCCCGAATAATGGACAAAGCAACAAGACGCCTTTGTGTCATGCATGTAAACTTTTTTTTCGCTAAAACACCAAGTCAATACATTCGTAGACGTGTTTGTAGTTCATAGTACATTTAATTTGCAGTAAGTTTCTGATTGTATTTTCCTTTATTCTTAATGTTCAAATCAATCCTTCACTTTTGATTATCAGACTCAAATATAGTATTGGATTAAGAACTCTAGAAGCCAGTAGTTCCACAGACTTTGTTCCACAGTTAAGAGTACAACGAAGAATAAAAGTGACTCCGATCAAGGAAGACTTCCATGACTTCCTTGTTCGACGTATCCCTTGTTCTATGTTAAGAACTCTAACATATTATTATACATGTGACCTATACACCACTAGGAATTTCAAGATTCCTCTATTATTTGTGTTTGACTTAATGCGTATGCTTAAGTTCCAAGTCATAGGTTGACGGGAATGCAGAATCTTCTACGGACAAGTCAACGTATATCTTAATTGAAGTTACACTGGAGACGTATTCTTCAGAAACGCTTGTAGTGAATAGTGAAATATGGTATATAGTAAACAGTGTGTAGATAACCAACTATAAGGTATTAGATGGAATCTGTCTCGTAGGCTAATTATCCCGCAATGAGTCCCCAGACCTATGATTATACACACCATCCAAGTGGAACAGTAGTTAAAATGACGACTAGACAGACAGCAGTACGCCCAAAGAGCTGCTAAATGACGTATTTAGTGTCAATACGTACCATATCTCTTTTGTTCCATTCAAAACTTCAGACCTGATTAGAATCTGTTAAGCATATCTGTTGCATTGCATATATATTATTCAAGGTGTAAGAGTCGCTAAGTTTACAGCCTCTAATCAGACATACTTGAGGCATTCATTTGAGGTACCCAACTAGCGATATTGTCTCATTGGTATTTAACAAGTTCAATAAATCAGTTTTTCTTTATCGGTATGGTCATTGCGCAAACTTGTGTCGTATTATTTCAATGAAGGCAAATATGCAAAATGTCAAATTTTCGTTTTTTGTGTACAAAAAAAAGAGAAGGCATTAGACGCATTATTGTTAATTATTCTTAGCAGCAAACAGCCGGTGAATATAAAAAGATTCCTCATCATCTGACAATCCTTAAATGGTGTGAATTTGGTTCATTATAGAGGAAACGTAGAAGGATAGTAAAACGATTACTTCTTGCTTACTTCCTCTAAACCATTACCATACTTGACAATGGTGAAATTTTTATTTGCATTTGTTATTTCCCGATGAGCCATCGATAGGAAAATGCGATTTAATCTGTATTGTTCACTTGAACAGTTCTGCATATTAAAAAGCCAACTTAAATTAGTTTTCACTTAAATCAATTGTTCATTTTTTTTTATACTATACTACTATGTCGGTTGCTTTGTTGTTTAAACAATGTGGTTTCAAGCTTCCTGTAGCTTTCTGTCTTATAGCTGGTGGTAGCTAGTAAACTATAAAAGTGACGACAGCGCGCGAGCCGGTTTACCACAAAACTGTGCGGTTTACTTCACCTATTCCCGATATCACACGTCACTTCGAATTACTGATAAAGTTGTTGAGCTTGCTCCATGTTCGCTGTTCTGTACAAACGATACAGAGCTTGTGAGCATGCGAGTTGTTTTTATATAAAGTATATTAGGCAGCCGGTGATGCTAGCCTTGAGGTACCCGATCTTTGAGTCTAGTCATTTATCAAACTGCTTTTTAGAGGTCATATCTTTGAAGCTGGTAACATGCGCTGAGGCTGAGACAAAGTCAAGCTGAGATCTACTTGAGCTCAGTAATTGGTCAAAGGGAGCTATTTTAAAGCTCTTCTGTAAGAAGTTCCCCTAAGGAGCCTATGTTCTGGCTAATATCACCATTAAGTCATTATATCAAGCAAAGTGTTTCCTGACACGGGTCCTTTGGGTGGCAATGAAAGATATTTGAAAAAAAGCTCAGTACTTCAACTTGGGAATTACAGGGGAATCCATCAGTGGAATGCCCTCAACGTATAACTCACACATTGGCACCACGGTAACGATTCTATACGTCATCTTTTGATTCTGTTCAGTAAGCGAAAATGCAAAATTGTGTATTTCAAAATTGGATGTTATGTATAGCAGGAAATTCTTTGACAAAAAAGGTAAAACCATGCTGCGGTATAAACATATAATTTATTAATATAATTTGTTTATTCGTTTCAGATAGTCCATGCTAATCCCATCAAAACTTAAATCTGAGCTACTTTATAATAAGTAATTAAGAATGGTCCTAAAAATTTAAATCTCCGAAGTTTTCCAGTTTATTCCAAGGAAATTATTTATGAAAGTTTGGGAATACTATAACATTTCAAACTAGCTAATGGAGACTTACAAACATTGGAATTGTCTGCAGGTTTGTAATTTGTTCTCAGTTTACGTAGTTTTCTGTGAATTTAATGTAAAATGTAAGACATATAGCATCTACGTGAGAATAGGTTTCTTACAGATAAAAGTTTAACTGAAAACATAAATGTTTATCCCTTCCGTAAGTTATATTTTAAATATATTCATTGGCAATTCAGTAGCTAACAGCAAAACGCCCAAGAGAAAGACACAAAGCGGATAACTCCTCTCCGTTCACAAATACACAGCTATGAGTTTTATAAGAACGTACATTTCTGTTGCACAGAATCCGTACAACTATTGTCTTGGTATTTATATTAGACAATATATCTTAATAAAAGTCATCCTAATGATGTTAACACTTGAAATCTTTATAGCATGGCTATCTGGCTGTCTATCGGATTCTAGAACGGTGTTATAAACGATTGCCTTAGTTTTGAGATCATATCCTTTGACATTATAGCTCGTCTGCCAGGCAAGATTTGACCTGTGTTAAGTTCCGTTCTCTCCATTTCCGGTGAAAATTCACTTAAGTAGATAGTGACTCCAGGATATCTTTTAGAGAAAAGAAACAGAACAATATGACTTGTACAACTGTTGGGACATTGTTTGAGAGGAGTAAATCTTTGAAGATAAGGTAATGGTTGTGCACGAGAATTTGGCCCGGAATACAAAACACTATCCTAGTGTTCTGTTATTCTGACTGTATATTTATATTTTTCAATGTCATTTTGGGCTTGGTACAGCGAACACCGAAGAAATCTCTTAAATAAATTCCCAGCCTTTTAACGATGTATTTACCAATCGTGATTATAACTATGTATGTTATATCAGAGACATGTTGGTAGATTCAATGAATGTAAAATGGCTGCATGGGTTGCTCTGTTAAATTGTTTAAATCTAAGTCAATCGAGTTTGTATAGAATATAGACTGTGTGATGGTCCCGACGGTGACAAACGCTTCACGGAACGGCGAACTTTGTCTACCACCAATTCGTCCCAATCCATTTCCATCTATTGACAAGCACGTTTGCTACCTTGAGTTGTCTTGGGATATAATCTGGGTCATTTAAAGAAACGCTCTATAGAGCCCGCTAATTTCGCAATACGGGAAGATATGTGATAGGTGCCCATGTAATTTTGTTAGATATCTACAGCGGTCGCATATAGTATAACGACTTGCTGGACAGGTTTGTTTTTTTTAATAATAGATACTATGATAACTGGTACGAGCCATCACACTTATCAAACTTTCATTTTAGTCTTTGACAGTGCAAGGTAGATAATATGCGAAGAAATCCAAACTCGAAGGTACAAAGGCACATATAAGAGGACGTCAAAATATTAAACACCACTCTGAAAACTACGACACTCAGGGGAACTCATTTCGACATTAGCAGACGTTGTGACATTTCCGGACATTGAGACACCAACGTGCTCATTAGCACTATTTGGTGCTCCCCAAAGTACTGTTTATGTCTGTCTTTTATAAGATACGACACTTAGGGGGACACTTAGCGACGTAGGACTGTGTGTCCTACGTCGCTCAATTATCTGAAGTCTCCCCTGTTAATGTCGTATTCTTGAATCGTGCGACATTAGCGGGCGTTGCGACATTAACTTGCTCTACAAAGCTCTATTTAGTGCCCTTTATAGACAGATTGCTGTCAAGCATTTCGGATCTACCAAGTAAACCTATCAACTCATGTTAAAAGTTTTTTGATATTCCTAATACAAAAAAGGTCGTACAAAATCTGACATAAAACGTTTCGAATCCCCGTAATGCCATAAAAGGCTGTTAAAACAGTGTCTATAGCGTAAGTAGTCGTATAAAATCTTTTAATGATACCATTTCGAAACCATAGTCTTGTAGCCAGGCAGTAAAGACACTCTAGGGTATGTTTCTACACACTGAACAAGTATCGCAAGGCTGAACTGTCTATTTCACACTATAAGTCATTTCTATCGGTGAAAACATATTGTAAAATGTGACGGGTACATTGCCTGATCGAAATTGTACTCTCTCCAGAACAAATATTTGTCACCTTTTATCTTGTGCGTGAACAATATTACTAAATGAAAATACCAGTGTAGTTAACATGGGATAGGTTTTGAACTTTTACTAAGCTCCTGCCTATCATATGCAGCCTATGTGTTCAGGTAAAAATATCCAGAACGTAATGTTTGGGTTTTTGGGGAAAGTTTCCTATACACTGGGGCACTCTGAATTTATTAGGGCAACACGAAATCGACTTGGAGTATGTCACGCACTGTAAATTTGCATCGTTTAACTCTTCGCATACTACTTTACGTCTCGTCGTTGATTTGTGTCCTGTTGTTGTTTTGCCTGTGGCGTAGAGAGGTTTCTTCACATATTGGGCCACTACACCTTCATATGAGTCAATTAACTTCAAGTTCTTCGTTAAATGTAAAATGTAAAACAGATTAACCCCAATGCTCATTTATCATAGAGGTAAAAACATTGATGCGATAATATATAAGCAGCCAGCTTTTGATTTGTGTTAGAACAATGAAATATTGTATTACAAAGCGATTTGAACCGAAAACCGTTATAAGAAGTAATGAAATTAAAAGGAAAACGACTTCTGCTTCCTCCAGTGACGATCCAATGGCAGGTGGGTGTTTTGGGTAAAAACGCCCCAGGAGACCCCAATGGTCATCTTAGTGACGGTTCCTAAAGCCTATATGAATTCGGAAGATGCATACATTGGGCATATAATTGTTCACTTTGTTAAAACGGTTTCGATTCCTTTCCTGATTGTGACACAGGACGTTACGTTTACACAATACCTTCAAATGCTGGTAATGTTTATAATACCATGTTGGGGATATTTTATTTCTTATTGTGATCTTTGTATTATAAATATGGACTTCAGTTTGAAATAAAAAATTATTCTTCTTCTTATTATTATTTTTTTCATTACGTTTTTTAATTTGCGAGAATGTTAATGATCGCGAATTTGTGTGATATTTACATTAAACAGGGTATATTTTTAAAGGAACCCAAAGTTGTGAACTGGCTTAAGCGTTTGACGTCTTGGAATTTCAAATATTACCAGCTGTAGTATATAAAGTATGTGGAGTATAAGCAGAAATATTAAATGTCTATGTAGTTCATAAGCTTCATATTAAGCGTATCAGTTACATGTGTTTATAAATGTTTTGTGAGAAAGCAGGACTGCTGCAGTCAGTCTTGATTTTGTTCTGGAGAATCCAAGATACGAGATTCGTCTATCGAATACGTGCTGTACAACGGATATCCCGGCACCTCCCAAATACCAAACGGAAAATGTGCCACCCATATAAATTCAATCTCAATAACACACTATCACATTTCTAGAACATAGTTCCAAACTGGAAGAAAATGTTGATGGAAAGCTATTATTCTAATACAAGTACTTCTACCATGTGAGCATTTCACTGGATAAACACTTCCAACTGGTGTAAAACCAGATTATGCGGACCGACTATCTGACAGAGTAAAGGGTTGGGTTTAACAATTTGTTGGTATACTCAATACCGTTTGAGCTATAAATGTTAGAAATTTAGTCGATACACTAAAGACCATGAATGTAATTATATTCAGTATTCAAGAACAACCGCTGTTGTAAGTTCTTTATATAAACTGTTGGATTATTGTCCTATTTGCCAAGAGAGTTTGCGATTATTTGTTTTACGATTGGACTTTGGCAAAGTCAAGATTCAAAACAGGCTTTATCACAAGTTGATATTAGCTCAGTGTAACTTTCGCATAAGATGTAACATTTCTAAGTATATAATATAAGTTATATATAGTATATAAGTTACAAGTGAACTTTAAGTGTCATATTAATTGACGTATAAAACCAGAACAATAGAAAATAGTTACATTTAGACAACAGGTTATAACATATTTACTTAATGAAGGATTGTGCAATTGTTTCACTTCAATTGTCGTTTTTTGTCACTATTCCTTAAAGGTATCCTGCTAATTAGAATGCTGAATATAACGACTTCATTGTGAAGGAGAGAAGAAGAAACAAGCTAAGGCCTTCCAGTTTATGTTTTATATTACACAGTCAAAGTTATTTATTGCCCTCCAGATGGATGTCGTGTTAAGAGTTTATTTGATTTACGGCATGTTGTTGTTGTAAATGGTCTCATTATTCGATAATTTATCAGGAATTTACATTGTTTTAAACACGACATTTTGTTCGTCAATATGTCAATGCTGCACTTCACTGTTAAATAATACCTCAGCCATTAGGAGTGCTTGTAATAAAATCGCATACCTTTTTGATAATGTTTGCCAGGGCAAATTTGAAAAACAATTACTCGGTAGTAATTATAAGTCTATTTACTGTAAAGTATGAGAAACGAAAGCAGATTTATAGCTGATTACACTAACATTAATGTGAGTAAGTTACTGGAGGGCATGGGCTTGTCGGACAAGACCAGGACAGCTTGAGGTCACAGACCGCACATCATCCCTATCAATCAAACACTGGACCAGATAAACTGACTCGTGGCTCATCTCAATATATATGAAATTCCTAGCTTAATTAGAAAAGACAGAGGAGTAAGAGGTGTCTGGCTCACACAGCCAATAACATGGTGATAAGGTAAATGATGTCACGGGAGGTCTACTATACTAACAGTAAAGTATCTAACTGCACAGGTTCAACTCATTTTAGTTTGGGGTCTTTTTGGAACTGCCAATGGGGATTGAAACAACGATTTTTGACAGACAGGACCAACGCTTCAGGGGCACTTAATTAGCTGTGTTCTCGATTGCTCTGTTTATTTAGGTACCTTGCGAATGGATTAGCATTTAGTTCTAATATATGTTTTGTAAATGGACAACACTTTAATACCTTATAATTGTTAATACTCCATTGGGAAAATGTGCATTGCTTGCGTTTTAACCGTAAACGTCTCTTGTGAGTTAAAGAGAGTATGTGCTACCTTACTATGGAATAGCATTGGGTATGACAGTCTTGAGTAAGATGTATCTTTCAAGAAAGAATAAGAAAAACTCCGAAATAAGATCACTAGTACTTTCATTTGTCCACTATTACTTTTAGGCAATCAATTTGAGGCACTTAGAAGACGCTTAGTTCAGAATACTTGGCAGATATTAAAGTACTCCTTGAATTCAATTATGTTTCATCATAGCGTTATCATGAATTGTTTAATGTTTTGTTTACTTTCTGTTAACGGTTCCAAAGGTTCCAACGAGGTGGTTTCGTTGTTCAGCAACGACAGTTAACTGGAATATATCGGGCAGCTTCTGTCTCTCCGTTTTTCACGTGCCACACCTACATCATTCTAACGGTTTCAATTGTGCACAAACGGGCTGAAATTGAGCTATAAGTTGAGTAAGGGAACGTCTGTGTGTGTTACATAAAACACTTATTTGAACAGATATTTGTTTAGATCCCTGTTTGTCGTAAGCATAAGAACATACACCTGCGTCTTGGCTTTAGTCAACAGTCGGTCGGGTAAAGCCCTATCGGTTTAGCCTGCTCGAGTAGGCAACTAAGCTCCTAAATCTATTTTGTTGTTACCTTTTGTATGGTAAGTGGTATAGGTACTAAAGGCTGAGGCTATTGGTAGAGGGCAAGGCAGATCATTCAATTCGGTAAGCTCGGTGTGTTAGGTAGGAACGGTGAAGGCAAACAGCTGAAATATCCCAGCTCCGACTATACCCCGTCAACATTGGCCCATCTCAACCGTGCAAATATCAATAGGAGAAGCGTATTGCTCGGCCATAGAGGCAATTCTATCCGAGACAGAAGAGCCTTAAAAAGTTCTCCAGACAAACATGTCTGTGGCGTATAAATGACGTGGTTTAGACTGACAAATATTAGAGGATAGCGTCAGGTAAGGTATGTCGAGACAAAACATCAAACTCATTAATGAGGCCCGGATAAAAAAGATGCGTCTCTGTATGACTTAATTGCGGACTAGACTTGTTTATACACGAGATTCGAGGATAACCCTGGCGATGTTGCTGAGACTGCTAAAAAGTCATTAAGTTTCACGATAAGCTGGGGTTTTATGCGTTTCACGTATAGCGTCACGTTTAATTAGGGAAGACACGTTCAGGTGGTTGCAGGTATCTATCGGGATTGAAATTGTGCTAAAATTAACGCCCTCGTCACAAACACCAGCTAATTCTAAAGTTGACAATCTATACCTTTGACTGGATTGTTTTCCAATGTTTTAGGGATTAGGACTATAGACGATAAACTCCCAAGTGTTATCACTCTTTGTAATTCTTTGAGTGTTTGTGTTTTATTTCTTTCCAGGTCTTTTGTCCCCGGTTGAGGATAGAGAGGGGCTTGACACATCGGCTAGAGATTCAGCCCAGACAGCTCTAGAGAGAAGCGATCAAAGGGAGTTGCTTTCCTTGACGCATGAACATGTAACTTCAAGCGAGACGGGATTTTAATTCAGAACTGAGCTTCTGAGCGACTGCGGCTGAGTTTATAAGAGGAGACTACCCACAAGAAACACATGTAGATGCAAAACAAGCAAACGAGACATAATTGCTTGGGAGTTCTTTTAAAAGGTTTTCGCGAAAGGTGGTTTTAATTTCATTTTTGACCTGCTGGATTCTGGTGTGGGTTTCACCGTGGAGCCATGGTCCTTGTGGTTCCCTATGGACGATTAAAGTCACACTTGTGTGTTTGTGTTAGTTGGTGTGAATGTCACCTGGAATTTGATAAGTCTCATATTACCCGGCGATTCCTGAACCACGTGTGAAATATGACATGATGAAAGGATTTCTTTACCTACTTATCTACGGCCTAATTGGACAGGTAAGAGTTCAAAACTGTACAATTCAAATTGAATGGCTATTCAACTGTTCTACATTTCGTTTAGGGCCATATACAGAAGCTGCTGAAAGTACACCGACACACACTGAAGAGTATGGTTAAGTTAAATGCTGTCCAATTTGTCTGTTTCGCCCGAATTAATTGCTGTCGACGATGCAACTTCCGAAGTTGAAACGTTCTTTTGAATTCTATTATTTTTTTATTTATTCAATAAAGGGTGGTGAGGAATCCAAGTGTATTTTTCTAATGACCTCCATATTTCCAGCATTTTCTATTTGTCCGGTATGTTTTCACACTGGATGCAGCTACTGCAATTAACATTTTTTTTTATTGCACAGTATATACACTTTACATTCCATTTACCTTGATTTTATTCACTTGGAATAGATGCCAAACCTAGACTAAATATATAATCAAAACAAAATAGCTTGCTTTTTCTGGCATTTTAAGTACTTTACATATCTTAGCGATTTAACATTTTCTAGTCTGATGAGGTATCGACGTTATTTATTACAGCAATCTGCGGCGACTGCCAAATACATAGTTACTTATGTAGTAGGTATAATGACAATCAGGGATCACCAGACATGTGTCTACCTACCCTTATATGATTAATGCAGAATAGCTTGAGTGTTTATCATTGGCCGCTCTAATTATACTTTGATGTACACTGACGCCGCCCAAAGCTGATCAATGGTGCTATTAAATCATACTACAAAGCGGCTTTATAGCTTTTCCAGCTTGTAACCTTTAACCAAATTAAAACTAATACGCTATTAAAGAAGCAATACATTCTCGGACAAAGTAGTAATTCGTGTATCTGTATTTCTACTCCCGTATATACTGCCATGTAGAGAGAAACGTTGTCCGTATCTATATCAGTCTATGTTCGTTTCTATTAGAGGTCTAATTGCTTGACCATTGGAGAAAAAATCCGATTCTAAACAAAGTGGTTTATGCTGTAGGCCTTTCTTTATTTGTCGCTCTCCAGCATTCATCATATAGGTGATAAACAAATGTTATCCATTCGGGCTATATGCCTGTCGATGATCACTCATATAAGTGAATTTATTTACTGCTCTCTTTGAAAACTGATTCTACTTGGCTGACAAGCATTTAGCCCGATTTCACAAACTTTACGCTGTCATAATCAATATGGGCAGAGAATTGATTCTATTGAATACGGATAAATAGCACCACATAGAAGAAATTGACCTCAATTGCAAGGCTAAACATTAGAAATTGTGATATGTTTTATATACGTGGTGGACATCAAAAAGCTCGAAGGAATGTTCTAGACTTGTATTAGTTCGGCCTGTTTAATTTTGCATACCAACTACGCTGAGTTACTGGGCTGGAAACTCTCTGCCTGTGTCAAAATAAAGAGTTTGTTTGGAGCACTTTAACACTTACAGCCACCAGTTCTCTATATCGGTATAACTGACCACGAGGTGCGTCAAATCAAATTCATATAGCCCTCCTTAACATTGACAAGAAAAGCGGAAACAGAAGTCTTTGAAGTTTAAACAAGATACTATGAAAGGTGTAAACTGTCTTGATTCATAAATGAAGGTTGAAGGACCACAAGGTGTGGGAATCTGTACACTCTTCAGAGAACTCACCTCAGTTATTTATTTATTTACCGCGGAGATAATTGGGCACAATTTATCGCGAGCATCCACAGCTCAGTCGGCAGGGTTTGTTCCTTTCTGCCGTAGGTCTCGGGATCGATTGTCGCTGGAGGCATGCTGCAGTATTTTCGTTTTCTATATTCATTGTAAGGGTCGCGGTTAAGCGTTGGACTGCTAGGTCCCTTTACTGTATCCGTTACAGGTTCGCGTTCTTTTGTCGAACTTAGCTATATATAACGGACGTTTTCCGGTGCCTACGGAGATCCTGGGGTGGTTTTCCCTGGTTTTAAAATAATCCGACAGCGCAGTCATATCAAAAATACCCTGTCGTCGAATACGAAGCTAAACTCTAATAAAATAAAACAATATAAATAAATATTATTTAAAACATATGAATACGTAAATGTACAGCGCTGGCCCTGCTAGACAGAGACCCTACGTTTGAATCCCGGTGGAGGCAAGCAAACTTTTCTCTACATTTATATAAAAAATATAATTATAAAGGAATGAATAATTGTTTAACAAATTCACTTTCCAACTTGATATATACAGGTAGGCGAACAAAAGAATGCAAATCCAATTTCAATAATATAATGGGTTGCCTTTACTTCTATTAAAACATTAATTGCAATGATATATTTGTAAAATATGGAAACAAATGTATATTTGTTAAAAATTTCAAAATGCATAATAAATACTTTAATTTGCACCAGGATTTGGACTAGGTCAAACAAATTTCTAACTTATAATAATTCTAACTTCTAATTTATGAACACTTTAGTGGGTTTGATAAAATTTTGGCCAGAGTGAGTTGATGTTTTGAGGTAAATGTATCAAACGGCAGACGTTATCCATTGATTCCTTAGACTTCGAGTCTACGAAAAGTCTTAATTTTAAAACAGAATGATGCTAGTTTGTCCTTGAATTCATGTTTTGATAGAATAGTAGAGAAAAAAAACAACAACAGCAACATGTCAGCCGAAGGGGTTAAGGTGTGCCGCGTCGAAGGGCAGTCGATAGTCTGGTACCGTTTACTCAGTCGATAAGGCTGATGCTCTCGCACGGGCACCGTGTCTATTCCCTAAAACGCCTACATCTAAATCCGTTGTGGACCGTCAACCCTCAGGTGTAGAACGTCTGGTATGTCATAGTTTTCACATTACAGACTGAATTATATGGAAACTCACGTAAAAGCAGCTGAAAAGAATCGCACAGAATGTTATTCTGTCGGGAGAATAAATGTTCAGCTTGACAGTTCCTAAAACAAATGCATCATTAATTTAACTCGTTTAGTTTAGTTTGCACAAGCGGAGAATTAGCTTTGCTTTTTTAAAAAGCGTTGTGTTTATTTGTCCAGATTTTAGAGGGACCAGTAGGGGTGACATTTCTTCGGGAACAAATCAGGGTGAAAAGTTCAGAGTAACCTCTTACTTCTCTGCCCGATGTGATGTAGCAACCAGGCGTGAAATCTGCTAAATTGGATCGGCCTTACCTCTTTACCTTTTCTAATCACTTCGTAGTCCAGGGCATAGAACTTTCAATCCTTTAATTGTACTGCCGTGTTTACTGGACGCTTTTGCACGAGCTTTATCGCGCTGTTACAAAAACACGTGAACAATGCACATTACAATTATTTTTACAAGCGATTAGTTTCATTTTTGTGAAGGTTAAATAGCATTGATATCGATATAATGGTAGAAATGTTTGAGGTTGTTGAACGCTTGTTTGACAGATGGCAAATTAGTAGGATTACCCGCCATTCCTACTAAATAATTATACGTTCATGTCTTCCATTGTACTGCCTTATAATTACTAATAGTTTGTCAAATGAATCGAGTTTGCTGGATTCAATCCCACATGCCTGTCTTGTGAATTAAAAGAACGAGTTTTTACAACAGAACACATTCCAATTAGTCTATTAGGAACATTCAAAATCCTTCTTTGGAAGAGCGTATCTATATAGTTCGTTGCTGAATTCGAAAGAAACATCCGACGCTTAACCATCAATCAACAAAATAACATTCTTTAAAGAACTATATTTCCATAAAGGACCCTTGGGAAAAGTTTTGGCTATTGCATAACGTTCCTTCTATTGACACACTAATTTGTATCACTTTTCATGCGGTTAGAAGGCACGTGTGCTGTTCCCAAAGAATTCATGTTGTATAGTTTGGTGCGTCCGATAAAAACATTATTTAAAATTATCAAGTCACCATTAAAAAACCCTATTCAAACAAACAAACATAACTTTACGATTTCATGAATTTAGTAGCTTTATGAAACTTTGGAAACAGCACACGTGCCTTCTAATCGCATGAAAAGTGATACAAATTAGTATGCCGATAGAAGGAACGTTAGCCAACACTTTTAGGTCATCGTTTAGGCCATCCAAATCAAGCATGAAAGCGCTGTGAATCGCGTTAAGATAGGGCCTAACTGATTTACCAAATTGTTAATTGTCCATCGAAAGAGATACCGTTTAACAGTTTCTTCAGCAACATACGCTGACGCCTAATTGATGGCGATGGACAAGTCAAAGTACGAATTCAAATTTGGTTAATCGTGGAGACATCGTCTGTAAAGGCCTGCTGCCCCTTGACGTTCGAACTTTGCGAAGATAGTGAACATGGATTCCCTCTATTACAACATTCCCCCGAAATCGAATTTGATCCAAGTAAAGGCCATCGACAGTAAAAGAATCAGGATGAAACGTAATCAACATTGACTATCTCACGTTGTATCAGTAACAGATACTATTGTGGAGCGTTACTTGTCCGAATCAATAAAACAATCTTTATTCCTAAATTGATTCAATATTACGTCATGATATTCTGGAGGTGTATATAAAAAGTAATTAAAATTAACGTATTGCAAAATTCGTTCCAGAAGAAACTTGTAATTTATATCTGACTGAAACACTAATTAAAGAATAGCAATCTTGTAACAGGGAAACGTATGAAATAAAGCAGTCGTGTTGGGCGATGCAGTTGATTGTCAATCATCGGAACATAATTAATCATAACGACCAAAATAGAAGCAATGCGGGCAATTATACACACATAACACTTCAGTTAAAAATAATACCTGCTCCAATTTATCATAGACGATTAATGGATTAGCGGTGTGCAGTTCCTGCATGGTGACAGTTTCCGGAGAGATGTGACCAGGTTTCCTCTTTGCTTTTCCATCAAACACTGGCTGTGTTTCATGTGACGTAAAAAACAAATATCCTTGAGAAAGTCTAATACCAAGCTAAAGAGCGGGTGGTTAGGTGTGAGCCTCCTGTGCCCTGGTGCTCTCCGAGTTATATGGGGCATCAGGAAGCCGATTGGTTATGGTGTCATGTTTTTGTCCTGTGTTGCCAGCGTCGTTAAAGGTGTTTTTTTTTTTGTTTAAGCTTTATTCCAAAGGGAGTGGTAAACATAGCTTATCATGCTTCCCACAAAAATAATTTGCATGGTACATATATTTTGGGGCAGTGAAAGTATAGACAAGGGTGCACATAACATAAGTTCAAAACTGGATCATACGAACATATACTATGTACAAATAAGCTGGCTGGGGATTTGATTTTATCATTACACTGGTTGTTTGAAAAATATATAAATAAATAAATAAATGTACTAACAGATTAGCAACAGATGCATAAACTGGGTTTTTGCATCTCTAGACTTAATTGCTAGAAATATTAAGAAAGTATTACATGTGTTTACATAGCTTTAAGTTAAGATAGTATTGATCGGATAGTTTTGGATGTCAGGCAAATCGATCGGTTGCTTTAATGAGGGTGCAACATAAGCAAGCCATGGTATTATTTAGCTGTAATGTTAATGAGGAATCCCCAAACATTAAGATAACTGAATATACCGTTCTAGTGTATCCAGACGCAGAAATGTCATCAAGCATACGCTGCCTTTGGTCATTATAGAGTGGGCAGTATAACAAGTAATGGTCAGCTGTCTCGGGTGGTTTTATCCACCGATTGGGCTGGCAGGCTGTCATACATGAGCGAAATAACATTAAGTAAGGCATAAACCCCCAAGCAAACAAACAAAGCAAATGAATCAATAAATTAATTAATTATAGACCATCAACGTGGTATACGAATGCTTATTTTCTCTCTTTCAGGGAATAACAAGTATATACAGAAAATAAATCTGGTTATCTGGATAACGTTATATAGCGTTAACTCATGTGATTTATGTCAGTTCCACACGAATTGATGTGTTTGTATATGTTCTGTATTAAAATTTAAATAAAAACTACTTTAATATGTCTCAGTTGTGTACGAAATTTCGAATGTTATTCATATTCAATTCACTGAAAAACCCTTTTGTATATATACCTCGATATTAAATATACAGCGCAATAATATTCCGTTGTTTGTGTTTTTATAATCTGAAACCAACAATAAATTAACTATCGATAAATTAAATTCCACCAAATTCAATATTACACACTATAGCTTATTTCAGCCATAAACATGATTGGTAATATTCAACTTTGTGCGGACATTGTGCGGACGTCTAACATTAAAATGTCGTACAATTTAATAAAAAACTAAATCTAAATTTATTTTCATGGTGAATTGTGAAGCACTGTATATCTCTACGAGTTAGCTATCAAATTATTTAATGAAGACGACCACATGGTTAAAAGGTTACAAATTTAAATTTGAATGATATGTGAAAGCGGTCCAATTGGAACATTGTCAGAAAACGTGTCTGAAATGACTTATAGGAGATTTCGGTGCAAATTACTCCTGTAAATATCCTTTAATGATTGCTATAATCTTTTAATAACTGACCGATGCCCATTATAGGGATAGAAAAGCAGTTTACTTTTTAAGATAGTATTATTTTCTACTGCTTAAAGGTGACCTGACCAAGCCCTGTGATAAATACCTCTCGTACGTGTTCTATCTATAGAGACCTGGTATTACTTACTCTTTTGTACATGGGTTGTGACAAGTGAAATGAAATACCGGAGCCTATAGAGGATGAAATTCGACCAAAGGACATTACCTATTTGCTTTGCAATTACAGATGTGCTACACACACTTGTGTTTCTTCATATAATGTCAATAGAACCGACTAGCTCCAATATAGGAAGGCTTTAAATATTCCTCTTCAACACGTGTCGTCTAGGTCCAATTACATGAACATTTGCCAGTCTTGTCGATGATAGCTTAAAAAATGTAAACGTAGAAAGCTGCAAGAAGGGTAATGCTATGACGTTAGCCTATGACATCTCATGTATAGCTCCCATCTGGCACTTGTCTAACTATTCCACTTGAGGATATCTGTGACATGTTCCAGTTCCACTTAAGATCTTTTTGGTAAAATATTGTAAGCATTTTAAGACTTGTGTGATTTGTTATTGCGTTTAAAACAATTTTCCTATTTTTCTTCTTATACTAGTTGTTCCATACGAACAGAAAAGACTAAAAGATTAATTCTCCAAAACAGAATATAATTTAACAACTAAACCTCATTTGAAGAATGAATAAGAGTGCAAAGGTCTTTGCATGACCGTGAATGTTAAAACTTATGAATTTAAAACTTACAAAGACGTTGTAACTAAATATCTTATGCCCACAAATCACCCCAAACACAACCTCTGATGTTAAACGATGTATAAACATTCACCACTTTGTTATTTTGACACATAAGACACACAAAAATTTATCATAGTATATTTCTTATTTCTCAGTCCCACTGTCCGTAATTTCAGAACCTGTAATCATGTCATGAAGACTTTAGACTATAGCATGAAAACGTATTAAACACTTTATTTTCATCAGTTTGTTTAAGCAATCACAACTTTGCAATGTTCAGTAATCTTGATGCGAGAAAGTGATTATTTTATGTTTCATCTGCACTTCTATGTCGACGAATAAAGTAGAAAATGATACTTAAAATCAGCTCTTCAGATTGATTCGACATGGCAAGTTGTGAGATCAGTCAAAATACTGCTTTACTGATTTTATTTTTGATTGATAGTAATAAACGAATGTTATACTGTATAAGGGATTCCTGATTTCTATAAAAAAAAATTTATTGCTTTTCATCCATTGGGATAATTTATATATTTGGTTTCTCAGCATTGGTTTCTTGGTTGTTTGTTTTAGCTGACTTTTGCCGAATGGTCGGAGTGGAGCTCGTGGAGTCCTTGTTCTCGGAGCTGCGACGGTGGAGCCGCCTACCGCCAGAGGAAGTGCTCGGGAGACAAAAGTGATGGATGCGAGGGAGAAAGTACGGTGTACAAGACGTGCCACAATGAGGTAAATTATGGGACCATTCGAATGTAACTGTGGCTTTATATATATCTTGTTAAAGTTAGTCATTTTTAAAGGCTACACATATTTAAAATGGCACAAATTTCAAGATAGATAGATTAAGTATGAAATATTAAATAAAGACAACATGTTATCACGAATGAGAGATTGTGTATCATTTATCAAGATTCAAAATATTGATTGAATTTTTTATACAAAACTCCTTTAAATTGTACGAAATTGAACAACCGTTTTATTTGTACATGGTGTATCCCAATTTCATACTTTATTAAAAGGTTAGTATCCTTATAAACGTCCTCAAGTACGGCGTCGACCCCTAATCAATCAATCATATTATACGTAGTATTAATTATGCGTGACTGATTTTGTCTAGAAATTGCTGATTCATTTACTTGTAATTTAGCGTATTACGCAGGGTGTCCAACTTTAAAATAAGAGGATATTTATTGTTAGCGATTGGCGAAAAGCTGAAGACATGCTTCATAAAAACCGACTTGTGATCTCCGCTCGTTCGTGGACTTCCTTCTGAGCTGTACATATACCAGTTGAACCAGTAGGCCATAGCATGAATCCTAATTTCGCTTGGTCAGTGTATATAAATCTGAAACATGTGCCATGAGAGAAGAAAAAAACAACACACTAATAATATGCCTGTGTGTGGTATGGGGCCTTAGGACTAATTGACAACATATTAAAATCAAGTGGTCAGTTCAAGTAACGAGACCGGTTAATATGTGTGCCGAAGGTCACTTTATACGAGACTCATGAGCTATAGTGGCCACTTGTCTTAAATGATTGATCGACTTACTTCCTGCATCCGTGCTTTTTTACCTTTGAAAAAATTTTGTTAACATATACTTCAGTCATCAAACACATATGACATCTTGTCAGTTCACACTCTAGTTTGATTAAGTGGTCCATATTGTTAAAAGAAGAACTTAAATTGGCCAGTTTTTCTTCATTAAGAAAAAACACTCGATAATAAAATGTTGATTGATAGTATTAATTTACAGTTAATGTCTCTGAATTGTCTATCTTAATTGATTTCCTTTGATTTTTTCGCCGAAGCTGTTGTGGCCATCAAATACATCTTTGTTCATTTAATTAATATCGATGTTTATCTTAACGAACCCTTTTATGTTTTATATAAATCATACCTAGCAGGATTTATGCGTGGACTGATCTTTGTTTTATGGGTGTTTCAACAATCAGCAATACATAAAACGACATTAAATGTGAATGGTTATGTCCGTAGGCTGTCAAAAACCTGTCAATTTTTACTAAATAATGCATAAGTGTTTTAACTGTATAGCGATTATAATTCACAGAAATGAAATGAAGACGAGGACATTTTATAAATCCTCTCGATACACACAACGGTTCCATTTACATCTTTTTAATACTGAAACCAATGAAAACATTCAAATATTTTGTTTCGCCAAAAATATAAATCCTTAAATGTTTCTCTTCACATAATCCTCATAATTGCCAATTAATTTTTTTCCCTTCTCAATACGTAATGCGTAATACGACTTGTGACTGCTCTAACATTTCAGCCATGTCAATCTGGGTCCCCGAGTTTCCGTGCTGAACAGTGTACAGCTTACGATGAGATTCCAGTTAGGGGTAATGTATTTACTTGGCTCCCTTATTACGACAGGATACACAGGTGCGCGTTGAGATGCAAGGCCAAAGGATTCAACTTTGTGGTGACGATGGCGTCTAGAGTACTGGACGGTACCAGATGTGACGAACAAGGCAGAAACATGTGTATTGATGGCAAATGTGTGGTGAGAAGAATCATTTATCTAGCTACAGATACATACAGTAACATAGCGGCTAAATGATGCTGACACTGTAAGGATTATCATAAAAACACAATTTATTATGTCACAGGCCTGAAACTTAAAACCAAACATAGCAAACACGTAAAAAATAACAAGAACAATTGGAAGAATAACTCAGTAAATAACATTTATAAATTAAACCATAACTTTTTATTTACATGCCTTTAAACTCTGCCCAGCACTGATTCTTTTTTTTTTTTTTATAGATGACACCAATGTGAATCCATTCAACGGATTTATTGGTATAAAAGTATCACAATTACCCAGCAGATCTTATGATTTCCCTAATATATATTCTTACATAAAGACCAAATGAAAGTGATTGGAATGGTGATATTGATGATTAGCAGTGAACTTTTTCCGTTGTATATAAACTGTATCTAACAGAAAATGTGCACTCGAATAAATATAGCAGAAAACTATACCTATGTAATGCTTATTCAGTGAATACAAATAATAGGACCTATTGTCACACCCAGGAGATTTATTTATTGAACAAAACCAATGCCTTTAAGCTAAACAAAAAACTTCATTTAAGATAAATTATAATTATAAAGTGAAACAACTATATCAACAAAATGTTGCCTCGAACACAATGGAAAAGCGATCAATATGCATGCACAGTTCACCGCTTCGTAAAGCCATAAACATATTTCTTTTGCAATTGATATATTTCCTACAGCCGTTTACGACATACATCCATTGTCATACACATACACCTTTCGGTTGGACCAAGTATCAAATGCTCTCTTATATAAGATTAATTATATAGGTTTAATCTAAGAGAAGTCTCCAGGAGAACATGAAACAGATGCGCCTTTGAAACTTTTTTTGTGCTCCGGGGTAATCCGTCTTTTAGGTGATGAATGACGACCACAGATGTCTACAGAGCAAAGACTTCACTTTTATAACTGTCAGTGAACATAATCTACATTATCTCTTGTTTTTCTTCACGTTGATAAAAATAAGTTTATATAGTTATGCGATACTATTGTAACGGTATGCTTAACACGATTAGATTTTTGGTTTGGGTATATACGTTTCATCCCACCTCTATTCTTGTGTTAGGCGGGAGGATCTTGTGTCCTGGTGCTCTTTGGGCTAAGGGGCATCATAAATCTGATTTGTTGTGGTGTTCTGTTTTTCGTCCTGTAAATGTATTGTCAAGGCATATGTTTTGTCAGCGTTGGTTAGGGTGGCTTCCTTCACACATTGGGCTGGCACGCCGTCATATAATTGAAATAACCTTAAGTACGGCGTAAAACCCTAATCAAACAAACAAACAAACAAACTATTTTACACATATTTTTTATAAGGGATTCAAACTTATTTCTCGTGTATATTTTTGTGAAGAACGATTTGTCATTTTCCGGGTATCAATTTTGAATTGTGTTTCCTCTTATAATGTCGATAGCTAGTTATCGAATGATCTCTTAAATAGATGTTCGAAGTAAAACAGCTAAGAATGGTAAAGTAAGTGACATTTTAACTCGATATATGGTCAAAAGACAGGGTTTGTTTGTTCCAGTGACAGGGTAATTCGCAGTGTTCACCTAAAGCACTGGAAACGTATGATCTTTTCTTTGCTGTAGTTAATACGATGTCTTTTTGAAGTCACCATTCATCAGACACCTTCAAAATAAGACGTCTTGAATCACATTGAGAGCTTTGAAAGATTCCATTCGAATTTAGGCTTATGATTCTTCAATTGATGACTATAGTTTATCAACATCAACAAATGTGCACTGGCCTTTCTATTTTAAAGAAAAGACGAGCAGTCGTTCGTTACGTGTAGATTAAATCAATGATTCCAGAGACTCCAATATAGCGTTGCGTCATATTACCCAGGATTAAATGTAAAATAGCCATAAACAAGAAATCTCCACATAAGCCATGGAATGTAATGACTGCAGAAGACATAAATGTTCATTATTAATGCAGTATAGTTCTATGACAGTAGTTGAGCTGGCCTCCCTGCTAGTGTTTGTTTTATTTCACTTGTATTATACAGTAAGCTGAATGTCAACTTTGGCATAAATATCCCGATGGTAGCTACAGAACAGTGAAACCCTAAATCATTGTAATCTCCGCATCGTAAAGGGCGATGCGGACTCATAACTTGTACTTACCGTCTTTTTCAAATGCTTACCGTCCAGTATCTTCTAGCTGGCTGCCATATTGCTACTCTCGTTGATAAATAAAATTACCTATTAAATGCTACCGATGGGTGAGGTGGGCATTTTAAATACATAAAATATCTCAGAGTTCAATTCCTCCAAAGGGGTTTAAGCCCCAAAAACTTAAAATCACACATCTTTATTTCATGACGCGAGTGGTTGGGTGGGAGCCTCCTGTGCCCTGGTCCTATCTAAGCTAAGGGGCAAAGGATGCTGATTTGTTGTGGTGCTCTGTTTTGTTAATGTTATGTGAATGTTGCCAGTGTCGTTTATGGTGTTTTCCTTCACCGATTGGGCTGGCACGCCGTCATGTAAGTGAAATAACCTTGAGTACGGCGTAAAACCCCAATCAAACAAACAATTTAAAAAAAATTCATGACTGTTATAGTGTTCTGTGTCGTTAAATAAGGATTACACACTAGACTATAATCATGATACAGAACTCTGCATCTATTCCGATGGAAGTGAAATGCGAAAGAGGTCTACTGTAATGTTCCGAAACTTAAGAAAAAAAGAAACCTGTCTGATGTTATTTGTTATCTGTATAGGACCTCTCGTTTAAAAGACAAAGAATTAGTATTTGATGCCCTAAAGGTGTTAAATGGATCATAGGTACACGAGTACATGTAACAACGAAACATGAAATGTTTTTGAACGAAAATATGCCCAGCAGAAAAATACATTTATCAATGAATTAACAAAATACTGAATCATCGCGGGAACTAAAATATCCTCAACAAACGAGGCCTTTATTGTATTATTAGTTCAGTTAATTTAAGTCAACTTAGCAAATATT
>JAVFBZ010112647.1:0-18083 GCA_032466195.1 Katharina tunicata | reverse complement strand
CTTTTATATATTCAAACTTCTCCTATTAGGTACGAGTAGAACACTTTCCTTTCATGTATTCAAACTTCTCCTATTAGGTTCGATCAGAACACATCCCCTTTATGGGTTCAAACTTCTCCCTTTAAGTACTTTAAACACTAGATACATTACCTTTTATATATTCAAACTTCTCCTATTAGGTACGAGTAGAACACTTTCCTTTCATGTATTCAAACTTCTCCTATTAGTTACGATCAGAATACATTCTCTTTCGTTTAATCAAACTTCTCCCTTTAAGTACTATAAACACTGAATACGTTCCCTTTATGTATTCAAACTTCCCCTATTAGGTTCGATCAGAACACGTTCCCTTAATGGATTCAAACTTCTAAATTAGGATATGAGCAGACCACATTCCTTCCGTTTATTCAAACTTATCCCTTGAAGTACAAAACACTGAATATATTCCCTTATTGATTCAAACTTCTAACTTGAAATATGAACAAAACACATTCTGCATTGTTGGATTCTAATTTGCGTCAATACAAAACTGAGAAGTTGGAATTCATATTATAGAGTACTGTAAATGTATGTAGTAAAAAAATGCAGTGAATCGGACACAAACTGCTAAACCTTACGTTATTCTTGTTATTGTCATGTCATCACTAAGCTCGGCCGTAGACGTAAAATAATAATAAAGGATGTAAAATGTATAGTGCGACCCGCATTATAGATTTTACATCCTTTATTATTATTCTAATACGGTATATCGCACATTCTCGAGGTTGATATTTTCTAAAAGCTAATACTTTGGGCCATACTAGAAAAGTATAGAAAACCCGGTTTAATTCGTTTCAGTAAATTTTGGGCTGAAATTCTGAGGTATAGTTCTGCGGGATTTTTTCGTAAGACTTAATACTGATGTGTAGATCTTCGCCGAGGAAACAAGAGACATACGGCTGATAGTTTTTTAGAATGCTCTTATTGACTAAATTTGGCAGTGAAGAGGAGAGTGTTTTCAGAAAGAGAACAGCTAACTTTCCCCCTTCTCTCTTTACATATGCATTATAACACATGGTCATATACTATATAATACAACACAGCACAAATATACAAATACTCATGATCGAAGCCCCTGTGTCGATACCATGTCATCAAACTTACATAACAGTTAAATCAATGTTATTATTAAATAGAAAATATTGAAATAAAAAAAACCAGTGCGTGAAACTTAGATACAGGGTTTACAGTGCGCAGACTCCAACCAAACTGTCCTTTTTTCGTCCATCTGCTGCCCGGAGAGGTTAGTCGTTTAATTACATTTTATCTCGGTTGAAACGACCTAAGGCAACATGTTAAAAGGTTATCTTATACCATCCTTTGTTTTCAAATAAAGTTTTCAACAATGTACAAAGTTTGACAGAACTGGTATTGACTAGTGAAATTTTTACCGAGGAAGCATTTCCGATTTAAAGCAGTAATTTATTCCACTGAACTGGACTGTGGAGTTTTTCTAGAAAGGAATGTTCAATTGAGGAATGTATATTTGTTTCATAAATTACCTTTACTAACATCGAGTAAGGGGTTATTATAGCGGGGGTAATATCCGTGTAAACATTTTTTTTTAAAAAACAGCATCTTCGGTTTTTATGATTATACTTTCTGCGTTTAGAAATTGTTTAGGACACCCTTGTGGCATGCATTCAAAAATAGAGAATCAAATCATACACCGTACCGTCGAATCTTTGACTCTAAGGTAATGACTGGCCATCTTGTTGTTTACCCAGAAAGAGTTATCCCTGTGCTGTTTATAAAAAAAAAATCATCTGATTATGTGGTACTGCTTCACGATTTTACATGTTTGGGAGGTTTTTTCCAGCATTTTACGGGCTTTAAATTGAACCGGCCCTGTGACAACTTTTTACTGTTTAATTTTAAACCAACTGGTAGTAAAATTTAGACGATTCATTCGCTTGCGTATTTTTGGGCGGAAACAGTTGGACGAAAACAACAAGAAAGGCTTGTCATTATATTAGTGTTGGCATTCTAAAATAGAGAATCTAAGCATTCTCCCTACAGTCGAGAAGACAAAAGAAAGAACTTTTTTTTTTAATGTGTTGAACTCTATCGGAAACTGCCGGCTCTCTTTGGGAAGTGATTCCTAAGGAAGAAAATTTCGTTGAATGGCAATTCGTCAACTCCGCGTTAATTTTTATCATCCTGAGGCTCGTTTATACGAAGTAAAAACGTGATACGTAAGACGTGATAAAGAATTCCTTCGTTCTATGAACCATTTCTTGACTGATTTTCATGCATTTTTAGGCTTTTTATTGTCACGTGACGTGAATGCTAGATCAATGTGCCCAGTGCCCAGTGTCCATTTCCGTTCACCTCAACGTTAAGAGTGCGACTGATATGAATATTACACAATATATTGTATGATTGGTGGCCAACAGCAATTTCTTCAATAAATTGTATCAATATCATTCCCAATCATATTGTGCGTGTCAGGGTCGCTTAAGCCTAACTTGCTTTTAAAACGGTTATTTAGTGTAAACAACACCTCTGAGGACCCGTGGGGCCATGTTTTAGGTCCAATGTTGGTGTTTATAGATAAGCCTGTAAAGTGAGTGTAAGATAATCTTGATTCAGAATTATATATAGAAAAAATGTGTCTCCTATACGAGACAAGAGATCGGCCGAAAACGTATTTCACACGAGTAGCAGTAAAATGTCGTAACAGGGAGTCAAAGACAAACATAACAGTTACGCTATACGCTTATTTTACAATTCGCATTTAAAAGTATTCTTGGTGTGGGGAATTTCCTATCAAAATCAACTTAATCTTTATCTTTGAAATCTTTTCCAAAGGACGCAGGAAATTCATTAAAATACATCATTACTTTAGTTTCGAGTGTTATTCACTTAATACTAGCAATACGTACGCGTTATAGCAATGTCTCACCTCAAGTGACTCTGATACGCTAATAGTATTGGAATTTAATAATTTGGGGTTTTACTCCTGCCAAAGTTTTATGTACACATTTTAGCAAAAGTATTTGAAATTGGTGAAACGAAATTGAATTGAACACATAAAGAGCATCAATGGGTTTTCGTTAACTGTTTCAACAAAAATTTTATTTTTGTTCTATGACAAAATAGGGACATCGGAATTCCCCAATCATGTATACAATGTTGGCATCTCTCTACTGAAAACGGTGATGTTATCGCTGTAGAAGTCCATGAAGTCCTTCACAGACGAGTGACCTTTATAAGGTACCCAGATAGAACATGGCTCAGCACACCTGTTCGTCCAGGTCATGATGTACGCCAGTCGTTTCGTTACTGAGCTTGCTTTTATCGGCGAAAGAATCCGTCCCATCCAGAAATTATGGTTAGAGTTAATTCCATTGTTTTGCAAACCGATTTCGGCGATAGCTGGAATTTTCCCGCGATGACCAGCTTCGACGACTAGTTCGTGAACATGGCGAACGTAGGTTGGAACTAAATCGTCAGTTAAGACGTTGTGATAGCCGTCAAATGCCATGACGTCAACGTAAGCATTCCCAGGATACGTTTTCAAATATGCAGTGGCGTTACCATCTGTGTGGAAATCAACGTACTGGTCGCTGGGGGCATAAACATAGAGAAACTGATGGATCTGTTTTGTGTCACGCAAGTAGTTTACAGTGAACTGCCAAAGTTTGATATAGTCCTCAAAAGTATTATTGGCAGCGTTGTTTTGTCCGTACCAATACCAGTTGGCGTTGTTTTCGTGAAACGGACGAAACAATATTGGAATAAAATTACCGTTGTGGTCTTTCAGTGTTTGCACAAATCCTGCTACATCATCTAATAGTCTCATAAATTCATCGTGTTGGGCTCCGCCCGGAAGAATTTGCCTGATGGAATGTAGAACAGCGCCGCCATCTTGTTCTATCATTTCAGAACCTCCCGTTGCTGGATTTCTCGTTGACATATAATAAGTGATTAAGCTTCCTCTGGCGTAGGCGAGTCTGGTTAAGGCACCGATCTCGTCCAGATGCGGTGGGCTTAAGTCCCCCACATTAAAGCCGATTAAGCCTGGATAATCCCCTGTCACCGATTTTATATCGCATAATGCTTCCTTGTCGTCCTCCTCACTCATTTCAATCTGAAGAAAAGTTTTAGTTTTTCTTTACATTTTCCAGAATGTTAAAGTTGGGCTAATTTTTCAAATTATTGATTTATTTGTTTGTATTATTTGTTTCTTTCTTTCCATTTTTTTTTCGATGCTAGCATAGTTTTAAGTTTGAATTGATCAGTTTTGTATACACCGTTGGGTTTATTCCACGAAAGGGATTGGGGAGAATTAGACGGTTAAATTTAGACATAGAACTAAAACAGACTAGATGGGTACTATCCAGACGTGTATGTTTCATCAATAGTTCGCTGATCTTGCCATGGGAAAATTATGATTGCATTTTGTTTATTTTATGATTTTACAAAATCTTGTACTCAACAGTATAGGCCCATCCTCCCTCGTGTTCCTTTCTGTAGGGAGGTTTCCAGCCATAGATCCCGTACTCTGTGGCTTCCTGTTGGCCAAATATGATTTTGGTCGGGTCTAAAGCCAAGGCCTGTAGGCGGTGGAACAGGATTTGCGTCTCCTGAGTGGCGTTGGCATCTATTGGTCCAGAAACTACCAGGCCCCAAAACATGGATAGTGTACAGAGAATCTTGGTTGCGGTGACGAAGAATCCAGACCTGCAAAGAATAGAGCAAAACCATATGCTAACAGAGGATAAACTAGGAGGAAAGGGTTTACACATATCTTGGAATCTGATCAAATACTGTTTGGCTAGGCCGAGATAATTAGCTTGGTGTTACATAGAATCAAGACCTGTAACTCTACCAAACAGTTTTGGTTCAATGAGGCAAGCTACCGGACGATTAGGCTTTAAACTTTGATTGCATTCAGATGAAAGACTGGTTGACCAGATATCAGTGGCCGCGGTCACACGGGCAAAGATTGGTGGGTCTGGGCCGGCTCTGATCCGGATCAGCTGAGATGAAATACTGCTTGATCCGATATCTGGGCAACCTGTGAATGAGGTGAGATGTTAGATCGAATGTCTACCTCCTATTTACCCAAGTACAGAAATCACGTGACATAGACCTTTTGCGGACAGGCAAACATGCTAAATGACCTTGGTTTCATTCCAACAAGAAGTGCTTTGGGCTTCGTCTGAAGTCGAGATCAGTAAAGTTGTAAACTCAACTTTATAGCTTAGGGTCTAATTAGGGAAAATCGAACGCACAAACTTCGACATACGCTAAACCTATACGGAAATTCTATTCAGGACTACTTGACACCAATACTTACATTTTGATATCTTTGTCGGCTTAGTGCGTGTACGATATGATATTCCCGCTACACAAAGGTGATATAATCAATTCCCAAAATATTGTAGCCGACTCCTATGTTTTCCCTACTTGGAATCTATTTTAAAGTATGTGGAACAAAGAAAGTTGTTTATATAACATAGAATGTCGTTCAATTTTTGATGAAATCTAGCTCACATGATAAGGAGCCGGTGTAGTAACAGATGTAGAAAGATTAGTTAAAAGATTGTTTTTAGGTTTTGTTGTTTTACTTCTAAACTGATAGGGATATTGGATGTTTTTACCAACTTATTTAATTATTAGTTAATTATTACATTTTGAGGAAGTAAACTAGACTGTATGAATAAATCATGATTCCTTTAAAATTCTCGATTGTCACGTGCTTCCGAAATCACATTTTCCACTTGCATACTGTGTGCATAGCTGTCTAATGAGGTGCTAGTGGGGTTTTGCGTTTGCAACAAACAAGGCTAAAGGCCTGTTTGATTGGAACTTTCGTGTGTTTCTTTTTCTTTATTTATTTCATGTGAGAAGGGCTGCAAAGGCATCTCAACAGACACTGTTTGAGCAATGAAGACATGGTTAGGGGTGGGTGGGAATGCTTGCAGAAGGTGCTACGCAGCAACAGGTGTCACGAACTTTAAATGTTTCGCAGAGAATGATATCCCGCATCTGGAATGGCTATCAAAATACTGGAAGTGTAGACTGCCAGCACGGGGGATGTAGGGAAAGGGCTAATGGGGTCGTCGTTGATCGAGTTTCGGTCCTTCAGACAAAATGTAATCCTACGCAAACTGCAAAACGATCTGCAGAATGCTTCTGGTGTGCACGTTTCTATACAAACTGAAACTGTGTGTGGTCTTCACGTAGACCAGTTATGGGGTGCTTTTAGTGCGACATCATGCACAGGGGTGCATACAGTGGGCCACATTCGGCATATATCATGCCAAATAGACCATGACTGGAGGCCAGTGCTCTTTGCTGACGTGTCTCGTTTATGTTTGGACTATATTGTCCGGAGAGCAAGTGTAGACGCTTTGGAGGACCATCCAGAGACAACAGATCACCGAGCATGACAGATATTGTGCTGTCTCTGTTATGATCAAAAGTGGCATATCCATGACTGAAAGAACACCTCTCTATGCCATTTGCCATGGAATCCTGATTGCAGCTCGTTAAAGAGATGAGATCCTCCGTCCCTTTGTGACATCATTTGCTTGTTTAATTAACCATTATATTTTGATGGATGGCCATGCTCGTCAACATAGTGGAAGATTACCTGGGGCGTGAGGCATTTGTGTGAATGGAATGTCCTGTGCGTTCCCCCGACCTCAATCCAATTGAGCATGTGTGGGACATGTTGGAGCGTGCAGTTTCCGCACGAGTTGTGCAACCCTGGTGCTGGATGAGCTCGTGGTGACCTTAATTAGAACGAGAGATGGCCTTCCTGAACGAGAGATTCGACGGCTCATAATGAGCATGAGTCGTCGTTGTCAGAGCGTCGCCAATGCAAGTGGAGACCATACCTGTTATTGATATTTCATTATTCTCCCACCATTAACTTTAAACGATGTTGAAAGTTAGTTGACAACTGAATGATTTTATCACAAATGACCAAAAGGATTTTTTCCAATGTTATCTCCTTTTCTATAGTTTTAATACCTCTCAGAGCATAATGTAACCGTTTAAGATACATACAGATGGCAATTGTTTCAATTTGGACGTTATACGACGTAGCATATAAGGAGTCTTGCAACACACGTGTATTTGTTTTCTGATTCGTCTTTAATATTTCATAAAATTGTTTGGCTACCTCTTTTTCAACTTTTATCTTCTTTTACACCATTTATGTGAACTGGACTACTTTACATCAATGTATTTATATTAATTCACAAAACGTTCATTCAGTTTTTTGTTGTTTGACCTACTTTTATCGCAATCTGTGCTAAAGTTACAAAATAAATAAGCTAGCCCAAATACTGAAATTTCAAATTCTTCTAAATGTATCTCAAAAACTTAAAAATATATATTAAAAATCTAGCTGTTTGCCCGTTTCAGGCTTATATGTTGAGATGAAGTATGCAAATGTAATTTGGTGGAATGCAATCCCATCCTTGGTCTAAACTGCAGGAAGCAACGTTTTAAGATTTTAGATTACCAAGTAAATTGGTGTTCACAAGAAATATGTAGGTGAATATTGGAAAATACGCAATGGCCATATTGGTGGAGGAATTAAGTGAAATGCAATCCCATGGGGCCTTCTTGACATCAGGAAGCTAACTGCCAAGTTTGAAGTTAATCTGTTAATCTGTTAATCTGTTTCAAGTTATCACGTCCACAAGATTCTTGTTACGGAAGGACGGACAGAAGAACAGACGTAAGACACGCGGCCCCACAACTCATGCATCAATGTACTGTTTGCACTATTCTTCTTAGTATTGCCTCAAGATACTAAGGGAGGGTTGTTTGACATGCCCAGATTGATGGTTAGAATATGTAAGATTCTATCTGCACTGTCCATGTGTTCGGGCCTGGTGCTTTCTTGACAACTTGATGCCAATGCCACTCAGGAAACACAAATCCTGTTTCCCTACCTACAGAACTTGGCTTTAGAGCCGAGCAAAATCATATTTGGTCAACAAAGAGCCACACAGAACGGTATCTATGGCTGGAAACCTCCCTACAGAAAGAAGCATGCCGGAGGATGGGCATATATTGTTGAGTAAAATAATGTTTTCTGATTGAGAAAAAATATTTGCCGAAAGGGAAAGAAACTCTAAAACGAAATCCATATGGTGGATATGTTGTACAGAAGGTCTCACCGTGACTCAGTTGGTTCAGACTCGGTGTGATATAGGCAGGTAAAATGCTACTTCTCCAAAGGCCATTGATTTCACTGAAATCCATATCACAATAGAAGTATGATCTGGCCGATTGTGTTCTTCCTGTATGTCGCCACATAAAACATGTACCGTTTATGTCGCAGAAAGCCCTCGTTAAGACCATTCTTGAAAAACAATCGTTACGGCTTCGAATCGTGGGTTCTTTTTTAATAATGTACAGTTACTCCAGCTTTCTTCTATACTAAGTATGGCATTGTATGAGGAAAACACTATCCAAGTCATCTTCTTCCGTAAGTTCTTCTCCACAAAATGAAAAGAAATCATTAGTGATTCGCACACGCTAGGGCACAATCAACCACTCTTCCAAAAGCACAACGAATTGCCCAACGGTGAGATTAATAAATTGTTAGTTCATGTTTTGAGTAATTAACTTGGCAAAAAGACTCACTTCTCTTGAGCTGAGTATTAGTTTTCACTGAAACTCTTCTATCCATTATCTCGTGACAAAACCACCATAGTCACCCTGTTTATACCTTTAAGTTCCAATAATTTAGCTTAATTAACACTATCCCTAAGAATTAAAGCTTTCAATGTCTAGCTTGACCATTGTGAATCCCATAAACATCTAGGTCTCACCTTTAACCCTCTTGGGAACTGGATTAGTCACATTGATAACTTACTCACAGCAGATCATTATAAAACTTCCCTCTTTCAAGGTATTAAAGTGCCTTGAAATCGAGTATAAAAGCTCTATAAGGCCTAGTCTTGAGTACGTTGATGTTTGTTTGTTTGTTTATTCATTAACAGATAGATATTCATATATACAAAACAAAACAAAATCAAATCATCATATATTTCTAACGGCGGGAATAAAGCCATTAGGGGCTTAACCTATCCCATTAAAAAAAAGAAATACACAAATATAAATACGTACATATAAATTCAGCAGGTGAAAATAATAACTTATAATAAATAATAAATTTTCCTTTTTGTTGTTTTTTTCCTCTTTCCGTTAGTAACACCTACACACATGATATTTGTTCGATAAAATATAACTTAAATTTCGATTTAAAATGAGAGAAAGATGATATTTGTTTTAAAGATATGGGTAATTTGTTCCATTCCCGAGGACCTGCTGTTTTAAGAGAGTAAAATGAAAGGTTACTGCTATAAATGTGTTGATACAAATTGGAAAGTTTGACTTCTGGTGTTATGTTGAAGGATTTCGGCCTGCCTTGATATATAAGGTTGAAAGCTATTGGGAATGACGGTTGGGTCGTGGACGAATTTGTGAGCAAAGAGTGGAATTAAATATTTATCTATGCTAGAGAGCGGAAAGAAATTTAAAGAAATAAAGGTGTTGTGTGTTCGAGGCGATGAGAAAATGTTATAAGCCTTACGGCTCGTTTCGGGAGGTTAGCTATAGTGGTGTGGTGTGGGTTGGATATGTTGTCTGGGACAACCTGGCAGATTATCAAATTAATGCACTGGAGGCTCTTCAAAAAGATTGTGCCAGAGTAATTACATGTCTTACGAAGAGCGAAATTTTTGACGGATCCAACAAATTTAAATTTGAATAAAAAAAATTCCAGCTGCAGTTTCCATCATAAATCCATACCACTAAAGATCTGCTCATAAAATTTCTACTTTTATGTGTCGAACTAAAGGTTCTTTTCAGCCACCGTCTGCGGGTGGAATACCCTACCAGATAATCTCAATATAATAACCAATCAATTTGAATTTAAAACCAAATTATTGCACTTGTTTGTCATTAGAAAACCGCAACTGTCGTATTACATACGCGATCACACCTCTAATATAATTCTTTGCCGATTAAGAAATGGCTGTAGTTCACTGAACGATGACCGCTTCTATAACTTTATATCAGACTCGCAAAGGTATCGCTGTGGATATCATTCTGAATCTGTAGATCATTACTTACTACAATGTGTTATGTTCACTAACGAACGTGATCAATTGGTTGACATCAGTACAACTTTGATATTATATGGCTCTTGGGGATTAACAGAGACCCAGAACTCTTCTATTACTTTAGCTGTCTGTCGCTAGATAAAAAGCTAAAATAGATTTAACGGTGAGGGTTTGACTGGCTCATTACTTATAATCATAATATATTATTATTACATTAATATACTTATAAAATATGTACTATTGTATGACTTAATAATCATATCATATTTTTGACCATTCATTGCCTGAAATCTACGTCTACATATGGGTCAAGCTTGTTCTGCTTTTTCCAGTTCTTTTTTGTTTAAATTTTTTCAGAGTTGAACTAAGAAGGTAAATTTATTGTTTAAATCCTCATTGTATGTTTATTAATGTGCGTACATGATACAAGCCGAATGCTTACTGTGTACTTTTTCCAAATAAATGCTTCTAAAAATTAAAAATAGATGTCTAGCTGGAACAGTTATATCATTACAAAAGACAACATGAATTTTGTTGTATATGTCCACACACAGCAATACATTTTTGGTGGATGTTTCTTTTCCCCCTTTGTATAATGTCCGTGTTATATCAATATCTCACTTTATACAATAATATAACTGGAATGAAATAAATCCTTTGGGCTTAACTCTCGCCGATGTTTTTATGCACGTTTTTGCAATAAAAAATAAAAGTAGTGAAATATAATTGGATTGAAAACATGGATAGCCCACAGTTAAACAATAGATAGAGAAAAATATATAGACATTATTTGCCAGTTTCAATCAAATTTTATTTTATTTTAAGCCAGAATAAAAACATCGGAGTAAACAGAGTTCCCAAATCATGTATAGAGTACTGGTAACTCTCTACTGAAAACGGTGATGTTATCTCTGTAGAAGTCCATGAAGTCCTTCTCAGACGAGTGACCTTTATAAGGTACCCAGATGGAACATTTCTGAGCACACCTGTTCGTCCACGTCATGATGTACGCCAGTCGTTTCGTTACTGAGCTTGCTTTTATCGGCGAAAGAATCCGTCCCATCCAGAAATTATGGTAAGAGTCAATACCATTTTTTTGCAAACCGATTTCAGCGATAGCTGGAATTTTCCCGCGATGACCAGCTTCGACGACTAGCTCGTGAACATGGCGAACGTAGGTTGGGACTAAATCGTCAGTGAAGACGTTGTGATAGCCGTCAAAAGCCATTACATCAACGTAAGCGTTTCCAGGATACGTTTTCAAATATGCTGTGGCGAAACCATCTGTGTGGAAATCCACGTACTGGTCACTGGGGGCATAAACATAGAGAAAATTATGGATCTTTTTTGTGTCGCGCAAATATTTTACAGTGAACTGCCAAAGATTGATATAGTCCTCAAAAGTATTATTGGCCGCGTTGTTTTGTCCCCACCAATACCAGTTGGCGTTGTTTTCGTGAAATGGACGGAACAATACTGGAATTAAATTACCATTGCCGCCTTTGAGTGTTTGCACAAATTCTGCTAAATCATCTAATATTCTGAGAATTTTAGCGTGTTTGGCTCCGCCCGGAAGAATTTGCTTGATTGAATGTAGAACATCGCCGCCATCTTGTTTTATCATTTCAGAACCTCCAGTTGTTGGATTACTCATTAACATGTAAAACGTGATTAAGCTTCCTCTGGCGTAGGCGAGCGTGGTTAAGGCGTGGATCATCTCTAGATCCGGTGGGTCTAAATTTGCCAGATTAAAGCCGATTAAGCCAGGATAATCCCCTGTCATCGATTTTATATCGCACAATTCTTCCTTGTGGTTCTGCTCGCTCATTGCTGGCTGAAAATACAAGACTTGTTAGCAAAGTTTTTTTTTGTTTTTTTTTCAAGAGTTAACGTTTGTTAACGCTGGGCTAATTTTTCAAATAATTGATTGAATTGCTTGTTGTTATGTTTGATTGTTTTGTTATTGTTTATTTTGGGGGCTAGCGAAGTACTTTGATGGCTATACAAAAGCATCCATAGTAAAACCAACCCGGGGATCACCAGAACCTCCGAAGACATTTCCTCGTAGGTAAGTAGAAGTAATAATAAATTTATAATTTACAAAATATTTATATTTTTCATTGTTTGTTTTTTTGTAAATAATAAATGCATGTACAATTAAGTGAACATTGTTACATCATACATGTAGTTATTCATTGTCATAACGTCAAACACTGTCAAGATCTCATTCTAACGCCATTATTTAAAAGTAAATTCTGTAATAACGCCATTCTAATGTTACCATGACGCTGTTCTAACGTAGCCATAATTTCAGTAACCAAAGCATATTCATACGGTTGTTAATTTAAAATAACCTGTATATTTAATATTTATTTGCAATCAATGCTTGAAAACGGTCTTAGCAACTAGGCCGAAAAGTTGCGCCGGAAATATACCAGAAGTTGTCATCCCTAACATCTTATCTGTTTGGTTGTAGCCGCACTAGTCTATGCCAAGGAAAGTAAAAACTCTCAAACAGCTAGCACCTTTAAGACTAACTGGTGGTGTGTTACAAACAAAGTCTTTAGCTGTCAATGAATGAGAGCTTGGAGTTTTAATGTGAGGTTTTAAGTTTGAATGTTGCTGATAGTTAAGTAAGAACCATTGGTTTATAACACGACCAGGTCTGGGGAGACAAAGACAGTTAAATTAAGACATAAAAGTAAAGCAGACTACATGGTTGCTATCTAGATATGTATGTTTTATCAAAAGTTTGCAAATTATGCCTTCGAAAAATAATGAATGCAATTTTTTATGTTTAAAAAATATTTTACTCAACTGTATAGGCCCATCCTCCGGCATGTTCCTTTCTGTAGGGAGGTTTCCAGCCATAAATACCGTTCTGTGTGGCTCTTTGTTGACCGAATATGATTTTGTCCGGGTCTAAAGCCAAGTTCTGTAGGCGGTGAAACAGGATTTGCGTCTCCTGAGTGGCATTGGCATCAATTGGTCCAGAAACTACGAGGCCCCAAAACATGGACAGTGTACAGAGAATCTTGGTTGCGGTGGCGATGAACCTAGACCTGAATAGAAAAGAGCAAAAAATATTTGCTTAAAGAGGGCAAACTGGGGGATAGGGTTAAATCATATCTTGGAATCTGATCAAATACTGTTTTACCAGGCCGAAATAATTAACTTGTCGTTTTGGAGAATCTAGACTTGCAGGGCAAGCACACACTTTTGGCTCAATCAGGCAATGAGGCAATGGGAGTTTAGTCTTTAAAGAATTGATAAAATTCAGACGAAAGACTGGCTGATCCGATATGAGTAGCCGCAGTTGTGGCCCGTATTTTGTTCTAAAGAAAACACCAACTTTATTTTGAATTTCCGAATTTAATAAGGAACAATTTGGAATGAAGCACAGGTAAATTTCAATACGGTTAATCCAGTCAAGGATAGTTGACAGTACTTACATCTTTGTTGTCTTTGTTGTATTGCTGTTGACACCAGTTGAAACGTTTTGAAGGAATTTGTCAAAAGATAATGTTGAGATAAAATCTGGAGCACATGATAAGGAGTAACAGAATGTTTACGAAGAAATCTGTATCTAGGCCATGGAATATGAAATATGAAAAGAAAGAATCAAGTGTGATAAAATCTGGAGCACACGGTGTATTTATAACTATACGAACGAGAGCACCAAGTACTATACGAACTAAGAGCTAAGCAATTGGTATCAAAATGTAAGTACTACTATTCAACTTGTCCATTGTGGGAAATTCTGGTTGTTGGAAATTCATCTTCATAGCGTTGACTAAGTGACATTCAGTTCAGTTTGTTGCTGTGTGTAAATATCACATTATAAACCTCAGAATTCGCCAACTTGTCAGCTGGCATGATGGTACCAGAAACCTAAAGGCCGTATTCCATGCATTGCCATTTATTTTCATTTTTTGTTTCGGTTGTCCTGGTTTTAACTTAGGGTCCGTTATTTATTAGTGACAGTATTATTTTAGTTTTAATTAAATTGTATTCATCTTGGTCACTCAAATATATGGGAATGAGACTTGTGACGTCATTGTGGTTGGACCAATGAGTGATCGGGTGACCTTTCTCTATTCGCATGTCTCAAACTGACGTCTTCCGTTTTTGTAATGCAGACCTCGCTAGTTTTGTGTTAAGCCTGTCTTTGAAGGGTTGTTGGGGCACCGCCGTGGCTCATTTGGTTGAGCGCAACTACAGTGCCCCTTTGTTGTATCCAAGTATAGGTTTAAGTCCCTTTGTCAACATATTTAAGGTATATGCAAGGCTGCAAGGTTTGAGAGCTCGATTCTACAAGGTGTCTCGTCGGATTTCCAGCACAGGCTACACAGGCTTCGCAAAGTCGTCAAATAAGTGAAATACATTTGACGCCGAAATTTTATCTTAAAAATAAATAAATCTAAGGTTATTGCATTTTTCGCTATCTCTTTTTTTTTCAATCATATCATGTTTTCGTCTCTAACAGAAGTCAATGATATAAAAACGCTTTGTCCTGTCCAAGACACGCGGCACAACAACCCATCCATTTACATAATACGGACAACTCAATGTGCTGTTTGAACCTTTTTTCTTGGTATTGCCTCGTAATACTTAGTGGAGGTTGCATGCTTGCTTGACAGGTCTAGATTGATGGTCAGCCTATGTAAGATTCTCTGTACACTGTCAATGTTTTGGGGCCTGGTGCTTTCTGGACCAATTGATGCCAATGCCACTCAGGAGACGCAAATCCTGTTTCACCGCCTACAGAACTTGGCTTTAGACCCGGACAAAATCATATTCGGTCAACAAAGAGCCACACAGAACGGCATCTATGGCTGGAAACCTCCTTACAGAAAGGAACATGACGGAGGATGGGCATATACAGTTGAGTGAAATAATGTTTTCTGATTGAAAATGTTTGCTTGAGACTGTCCTGTCTTATACTAGCTACAGAACTATGCAATGTTAAATCAGTGACATGTCCGCATCGTATAGGGCGATGTAGGCACATAACTTGTATTTACCCAATTGTGACTTACTTTGGCCGCCATCTTGTTATTCTCATTGTCAAATAAAATTACGTTTTTAATATGACCAATGCGTGAGGTGGGCATTTTAATACATAAAATGTCTCAGAGAGTACAATTCTTCAAACATAATAGGATATCACTCAATTAGCGGTAAGTGCAACAATAAAAATTACACAGTTTTGTTGAGTGCTGTTCTGTGTCGTTATATGTGGAAACATGGTAGACAACTCTACTTCTAGTTTTATACTTGCATGCGATATAGATCTTTTCTTAGCCAATACCAGATTGAGCTCACCATATTGCTGAGATAGCCATCGGTACTCGAACTATAACAATTGGACCTTTTCAAGACTGTTTTGACGCCCCACGGTTCCAATCAGACTTTTCGGCTTTAATTTGTGTTTGCCAATAAATTCCGAGGTCCGTAAATCAGAACAAATACTTTTCCGCATACGACCCTGTCTAATGAAGAACAGACGGTTAAATTCCCATCGAAGTGCTCGACATATTACACAGCATTATTTTGTCAGGTTGTTTTTCGGCACGTAGCCTGGCCAAGCAGAGAGAAAAATTATTAAAGTTGAACGTTTATTTGCAATGGCTAAAAGGCAACAAAACGAACAAATACATGGTTCGACGTAAAATGAAGTTATGGCAGTTTGTTGTAGCTTACAATATTTAATGCTGGTGCGCAACAGAATAATAGCGAGATCAGTTACTGTATACTACATATACCTTGTTGGCCCACTCGGAAGCCGTCGAATCATGTAAGTAAAGCAGATGATCTGCTTTACTTCCATGGTCGCATGTAGGCTACTGTGCACATCATCTCGGATGAGATACGATCATCGCCATTTTGGCCGGAATTTTTTCACGGCCCGTGGGTCAAACTGCCAATGTAGACAGATTCCACAATTTCCATTTATTTTACATTCAGAACATAATTTACTCCTAAACTAAACATTGTGCCTCTAAAGCCATATGACATTCGTTTGATTACCCCTTCATTTTCATACGTGTTTTTTGTCCATACAGCGGTAAATAGGCTTCCGGCGAACAATATGTACTTATTGATACATATTCATACACCTATCACGACCGAGCTATTAAAGTGATGATAGCGAAATAACGAGAAATCACGCGAAGTTTAGCCAAGCGCTTGTTGGTCAGCTACGCCAGCTACCTTCAAGCAAGTCCTAACAAACGAGTTCCATGATGTTGCGTATAATTTACTTAAAATAAGATGGGTCATAAATAACCCTTGATTTGGTATGTCTTTACGCAGTGCTTACGGACTATTCACTTATTAAAATTAACATAGCTAGTTTATAAAATTTCTTAATCTGACAGGTAAGTAAAAAATATGTGCTAAATCGAAAAGCAGACGACGTTTTTTTTTAAGATGTCAACAGTGTTTGCAAATGTCAACACTAATTACCGCTTGACATTTGGTTTACATGAGTTTGAAAAATAATACTATAAGGAGTAATATAAACAGCGCATATGAAATATGAATAGTAACTTTCTCTTTCTGTATTTTCAGCCTCATATGAGCGAGCAGAACCACAAGGAAGAATTATGTGATATAAAATCGGTGACAGGGGATTATCCGGGCTTAATCGGCTTTAATCTGGGGGATTTAGACGCCCATCAATTAGAGATGATCCATGCTTTGACCAAGTTAGCCTATGCCAGAGGAAGTTTAATTGCCTTCCACATGCCACTTAGCAATCCAGCAACGGGAGGTTCCCTCTACATAAAAGAAGATAGTGGCCCTGTACTACATTCCATCCGCAAGATTCTTCCTGGTGGAACAAAACACGATCACTTTGTTTCGATTTTAGATCATCTGGCAGACTTTATAGGTTCCCTCAAAGACGACAACGGTAAACTGATTCCAATATTGTTTCGCCCGTTTCATGAAAACAACGCCCCGTGGTTTTGGTTTGGTCAAAACAACGCCGCCAATAATACTTTTGAGGACTATATCAATCTTTATCAGTTCACTGTAAAATACCTGCGCGACACAAAAGGGATCCATAATTTCCTCTACGTTTACGCACCTAGCGACCAGTACGTTGATTTCCACACAGATGGTCACGCCACAGCGTATTTGAAAACGTATCCTGGGAATGCTTACGTTGACGTCATGACGTTTGACGGCTATCACAACGTCTTCACTGACGATTTAGTCCCTACCTATGTTCGCCATGTTCACGAGCTAGTCGTCGAAGCTGGTCATCGCGGGAAAATTCCAGCTATCGCTGAAATCGGTTTGCAAAAAAATGGTATTGACTCTTACCATAATTTCTGGATGGGACGAATTCTTTCGCCGATAAAAGCAAGCCCAGTAACAAAACGACTGGCGTACATCATGACCTGGACGAACAGGTGTGCTCAGAAATGTACTATCTGGGTACCTTATAAAAGTCACTCGTCTGAGAAGGACTTCATGGACTTCTACAGAGATAACATCACCGTTTTCAGTAGAGAGATGCCAGAACTCTATACATGATATCTATAGGTTGACATCGTAGAAAATAAAATTGAATTTTAACTCCGCATATCTGTTTTCTCTCTAATTAATTGTTCAACGTGCTAATGAAACGTCGATCCAGTTTGTACGCAGCGAAGCTCACATGTGCAAACAGTCATGCGGAAGTATGCCCCTACGAATTTTGTTCATATCAAATCAGTCAACTGTTTTATTTGATGATGCATTGAGCTGAAGAATCTAAACTGACACAATTTTAAGAGGGTTTTGTATGATAATTACCCATATTATTGATAATAACGTTGACCAAAACGTTTTGGCTTTTTGTGAAATTCTGTCCAACTTTAACCTTTCTAAATTTTAAAGTAACATAAGCACTCAAAATTAGGGTTTTACAACAAATTCTGAATGCCTTGATTT
>JAVFBZ010112584.1:0-24766 GCA_032466195.1 Katharina tunicata | reverse complement strand
TTTTTTATTTTTTTTTGATTTCTCGTAATTGATCGCCAACAGCAAAAGTGATCGGGAACGTAGTTCCCAAGTTCCACACTTTTTCGAGCCGTGCTTGGATGTTTCTGGTACATATAATTTGATATAGGATATGATTTGATTTCTGATTTCTGATAAAAGCATTATTCAACTAAATCAGAATGGTCTTCATCTTTCCACAGTGGTTCCTGTTAAACAGATATTAAAATCTAGGGTATATGATTATCACCACAATGATAGGATGCAGCATTCTACCCTAAATCCTCAACAAATTCCACCCTTTATCGCTCAACAAACAGCATGTGTAGAAACGCAATCTTAAAATGTTTAGTAAGTTCAGACTTGAAAATGGAAGATTTACTTCCAAAGTCTCATTGATAAATTCAATAAATTTCTAAAAATGTATGCGCTTAGGTCCACTTTGTTGACGATTTAAAGGTTGGTATACGACAGAGTCAAATAAATGGTTACAAAAATAAGTAAAGACAAAATACTTTTATTTTTTGGCAAATAAATAATTTCAATGATTGTTATTTGACAGATTTAATGATATTAAAATCCATAGTTAAATGGTTATCATTTAATTAATTTTTGAATATAGAATATAGAATTACATGTATGACTGACTGTAAACACTAAACGGCGCTGAAAGCCAACAAGAAGTAGCACATAAAAGCGATTCTTTTGTTAAAACTAATCATTAAAATCTTTGACAATATATGTCTGTTGTGTAAGTTTACAGATATTATAGTCTGTTCTAAAGTGAATATCGCAACACTGTCAAGAATAGGTCATAAAAACTGTACAAAATGTTTGTCAAAAGCAAATATTGTGATATTGTGAATTTTCAAAATTTCTGAAGTTGAAAATCCATCTTAGTCGTCATGTTTTTGTTTTGTAGCCAGCTTCTAAATGCCGCTTAAAAAAGGTCTAAACAGATAGATCATATTATCTCGCCAGATATGACTTCAACAGGTACAGTACATGTACACACACAAATTATTCTCTGATAGATAGCTCAACGGTTTCTCTCTTCATGATGAATAGCTATGTATGCCTATTAATAACAGGCTGCGGTTTTAATAACAGGATTTCTAGGAGAACTCCGGAAGTTAATAGACAATATTGATTTTCTAGAAGGTTCTACATAGCTGGGTTAGCTATTGATAATTGTTCAAATTACTAATACAGGAAGACAGTTAAAGCTTGATGCATGGCCACGATTGATAATAGACAAGCATTAGTACAAGATGGTCAAGCTGAACTCTTTGACCAATGGTGCGTATGCGTAGAGTAAAGACTGTAAGAGATCTCGGAATGAAAACGCATAAAAAGGGCTATATAGTTTGTAACCTATCAGACCCGCAATTATCTGTATCAGCCGACCGAGCGGAAAAACATCCTGGTAGATCTGGTTGTCATGGTAACCACATTAAGGTTTCGATCTTCTGTTGTTTCCCTGTACAGCAGGTGCATACCAGAATGACATGAGACTACGATTTCTTACGGGCAGAGATTTCTGGGTAATTGTTTTGCCTAGGTGGTTTTAACCAAATTGCAAGCGCAACAAGATTGCTATTGTCGTGGGACTCAAGGAATCCTTAGTAACGCCTCCTAGTGGCAGCAAGGGAAATCACCATTAGACTGTCAGCGGAAGGTTTTTCCCATAGGATAATGTCTCTACCTTGGCAACAGGAGAGAAAAAAGTGACAAGATATGGTATGGGGGTCAGAGTGTGCCACAGAGACTTGAGAACAGCATTCATTTCTCAACAAACCGCTCTAGCTAAAGCTGCACTTGTTGCACTTCTGTTCAGTGCTTTTAGATGCACTGCATCATTCAGAGTGTGCAGATTTATGATGTCTTTCGATTGGTTACGGTGCATAGAATTATCTCATTAAAATAAAACGTCTTGTTCATGATATATATTTATGTTCACAAAGACAATGCTGAAAACAGTCCTATTTAGAAAATATACTAATTGACCAGCAGTAAATTATCTTGAAGACATATGAGAACACTTATGTCTCTCATGAATTGAAGCACATATAGAATTGCACAAATATTCTTTCATAAATTTCCAAACTGGTCAAAAAAGGGGAATGATAGAATTTATTTTGAAAACAAGATCAAAATTCCTTGTAGATATGTTAGCAGGCAAAAGCACTGAAGTACTGGTTATGTCCTATGACATATTCAGTTATCCCAATCTACAACTGTTCTTCAACACAATAAAAGTATCTATGTTCATTAGAACCACAAAGAGAAACTGTTTTAAGGAAAAGATAACTTACCAATCCATTTCCAAAACGACCTTGAGTTTCCACCATTGTTATCACATAGAGCTGTTGAAGGTCGATTTGTAAATACTCATAAGAGTCTTTTTCTATGGAGGGTTTGGGACACCAGGCACCTCCCTTCTTCTCAGTTCGAATCCTGTAAGAAAGAAGGAGAAATTCTCATTACAATACTACATTTATGGAATAAAAATACATTATCATTCTCAACTATTAAGGTGGGTGGTCGGTTGGGAACTTCCTGGACCCTAGAGCTCTCAGTACCAGGAAGTCGATGCAATGGTGATGTCCTGAGCTGTACTGGGCTGGCAGGCTGTCATATGAATGATATAACCTTTAGTTTGGCGTAAAAGCCAAATCAAACAAACAATTAGACAGATGAACTTTTTGAGTACCTTTATGTAACCGGTATGTTAAAGGATGAGCAGATCTGAACTTGGAGCCCTTTAATGTCATCCTGGTTAAGCCTACAAGTCTTGTTATGAAAAGTGCTGATTAATTTAAATCCAATTTCTAATTATAATTCCAAAAGCAAAAAGGGAAGAAAGTAGCTCTCTAAATTTTAACAGTACTCTAAATAATGCCATACACTTCCTTTGACATTTACAATAACTAATTGTGTATATATTGGGGTTCAAACAGTTTTATTTACTAAAATAGCTGATGCATACAAAAGAGGCATATGTATAATCAAATTCTATTTAAGTCCACTTGCTTATTCATTGAGTGATTGGGGTTTTACACCATTCTTAATGTTATTTCACTCACACAAACCAGACAAACTGCCTTCCTGTGCCCCTTAGCTCAACGAGTAGCAGGGCACAGGAAGCTCCCACCAACTATCCGCCATGTTCTTGTTGAATTAAGTCGTATTACAAGATTATTACCGAAAATGTGACTAAGATGGATTTTCAACTTCTGGGTATATTATTTAGCAACGTTTCGGCCACGATTCTAAAGACTGTTTTCAAGCAATGATTACAAATCTCAACAGTATATACCTAAACGTTAAATGTTGAGATATGTAATCATTGCTTGAAAACGGTCTTAGCATAAAGGCTTAAAATGTCGCTTATCAATATACCTACAAAGTGAAAATCCTTCACTGTTATGTTTTTGTTATGTGCCCAGCTTCTAGATGCCTCTTAAACAAAGACTATTACGACTTCTTTTGTCAATCAGAATCAAAATGTAATGATGTGATGATAGTTGTCTTTGTCAAGTTTAGATTGAAAAGAGTGCAAGATATACATGTATGCATACATCTACATGTGCTGATATTTATATATGCATGCAACATATAACTATAAAATGTGAAATGCTTTTCTTTGGTGTACATGCCTACAGTGTGTGTGTGTGTGTAGGAACTGCAGATCAATAGTTCAATATGGCACAGCGAGGGGACATGTCTGTCCAATCCCATAATGCCCTCTGATTATTGATGCTGTTATCTGAATACAAGGATTCCAACGCGTGACCATATGGTCGTTCACTGCGCAGACATGTCGGCAGGTCGTCCTAGCGATCATGGCATTTCAATGAAAATCGTGGCTTAGGTATAGAAAAACTCAGCCTAGCTCAGCCATTATATGATCCCTAACGAAGCCAGGGTGAATAGACTCGCCAGCAAATAATAGGCTGTCAAATATAACTGACTTCATTCCATCATCATTACGCCAAGGTGTCAGAAAAAGCCTCCGCTGGCTACGTGATTAAACAAATCGAATGTGCTCCAATATCAAAGCACTACAATCCCTGACATGTATCTGGGTTTGGCAACTTCAACAAATTCCAACATGGTATACAGAAAACATTATAAATAGAAATGGTTTTGTCGTTTAATTGTAATTATATATCAAATTATATACGGTTTTGTTCCATGACCTCATCGGATATGAAAGTCTTTTACATGGTTACAAATCAAGTTTTCATTAACAAGAGAGCTACATGTAGTGGATTATCAGCCTCACTCAAAATCTTTTGAATTTTTGGTCCAAGTTGTACCTTTCATATTTATTTACATGTAAAAGTTGTATGCATCAACTGGGATAAGTATCCTATTGCTTTCGATTAATACTACATGTAGGCTATAAATTTAAATCCAAACGTAGAGAAAGCTAGTTGTATACATAAAATATATAATATACTGGGCTACAGGGGCTCACAATAGAGGAAGATATCAGTGGTGGACATTTGTACCTGCCATGTTTGGCAAAAATGATAAGTTTTCCAATAAGAAAAGTTCTCAGAAATTTAAATATCTTTTTAACTTATGCATGAAATCTCAGTTCACCAGGAAACTACAGATGCAGGGCTTTCATGGGCATTCCGTTAAAACATGAAGGGAATGGCTGTAATAAAGTTGTGTCTGTGTTCCGTCATAAAGCAGAGAAGCTATGATGAATAATCCAGGGTGAGATGCATTTCCAGATAAACAGCTGTGAGCATTAATAACATCACATCCCTGTAGACCTTTGAGTAAAACTTCTCAGAAAACCCAGCAATTGTTGGCTACAGTGCCTCAAAAATGCTCTTTACCACAGAACCTGTCTAGAAAACTGGTAAACTTTTAAGATGGATTGATAGGACGCTGCGTATGACACTCCTCGTTGTAATGATTAGTACGGTGGCCAGAACAGACACCTTCATGTGCTTACAGTGGGTGCATCTCTCAATCTATATGTAAGTCACCCATAGCATAAACAACAGGATTTTGTTGATAGAAAAATATCTTAATATCTAACATATGTAATACTTAGAAATATAAATATGATTTAAAAATAAAGTCCTTAGGTTCAATGAAAAATAAAAAAAAAAATGTATCAGCCAATGGATACTTATAGTGTCCCATTTGAAACAGAGTTAATATTTTAGGTGCCTATTGATTGTTTAGGGTTAATGTCACACTTAATGATATGAGTGTCTATCGAAGTTCACTTTCTTCTTTTAACGAATAAAAGTTAAAAATTTTGTTTAATTTAATAAATTTGAACCTAAATTTATCTGTTTAAATTTTGCTTCCTAGATATGTCCAACTAGAATTTGTTAATTAGATTTCATTAATACCATTGAAAAGTTTCAAAAAATTCTAGAACAAATTCCTTACATGCTTAATTTAAGCAGATTAACACTGAATCAAAATATGAAAAAAAAAAATGTAAACAGTTTCCTCTGTCAGACAATTAGACTTTGTATCTGATGGTTAAATTTATCTGGTGATAATTTTTCTTCTTCAGTTTTTACTATCAATTAACCAACCAAAAACTACAACTCTGAACATCTTTAATTTTAATTTTTGTTTTAGTTCAGGACACCAGAAAGAAATAGTTCAGCTGGCTAAAGGCAAACTAGAAAATGTATATACTATACTCTGCTAAAGGACCTTGAGCGGCACAATGACTGGAAATGAAGTCTTGGCGTATTTCGATTGTCCGCAGATGTTGAAAATACCGTGTTCGATTCCTCTTAGTATTGCTAGATAGCAGAGAGCAATTTCGTGTGGTTCAATCAGGTTTAGTTGCTGAGTAGGCTTGAGACATATAATCAACTCCACCAGAATTTCAACCATCAGCGGAACAACTAAATTCCCCGAGGACACAGAAGATTTCTGATCAAGGGAGGAAAATCAATACAGTAAATCTTCAGAAAACTTTTCAACGTTTTATCTTCCAATTAGATCATGTACTTTTGTTTTATGTGAATAATAATTTCAACTAATTGTTTTTTATTAATCATAAACAAATTTCAATGTTTAACATTTTTTCTGATGAAATATTTATCTACAAATACTTGCAATCTTGAAGGTTTTCTCTGAAATTTAAAGCCTTTTTTTAGAGAGTTTCTGATAGAGCTTAACGTTGGTATAACCAAAAGAGTTTAACTTCATGGTGAGCAGACATTGAGCTGGAAACTTGTGCTTGTAAATTAGACAATTACTTTGAGTTTCCAATACACCCGTTTTTCAATCATCAAATTAACAGAGTTTCGTCGGGTCTCGCGTTATATGCAATGGGACTTAAAGCACTATCTTAACGTTGCATCAATTTTATTCATCAGATTAAGAATCTTTAAAACCAAAAGCCTCCCAAAGAGATTATTTCAAATACAACTTGTGACAACAGTGACATCACACAGAAAAAAAAAATGTAAAAATATTTGTGTTTTTTGCCAATAAGTAGATCTTAGTTAATGTATCATGTAAAATAAAGAGAAATTATTTACTGTTTTGCACTGCAAACATTGCTTCATGGTTGTATGGCCTTTAACACACAACCCACTATAAAACGTGGAGAGAGAAAAGTGAAGGAAAAAATGTTTGTTGTTTTTTACTGTGCAGATTGAAATGTACGTAAAGAAATTACTGCCATCTTTAATGTAAAATTCTCTAAAATAAACCAAACCAAAAAAACTTTTTTTTTTTATTCCTACTGCTGAACTTTAAGTATTTTCTGTCTATCAAAAAGCAAAAAAAAATTATTACCACAACATCTGAAATTACAGTTAATTTAATAAAGCAAAGTTCAGGGATCAAGCTTTTAGACAGATGTTTGTCTTCATCTGTCAGAGTAAAAAAATAATATAATTTCTCTCCAATTTATTTAGTTACAAGGACAAAGTAATAACAAGTTTTCAAAAAAAAACAAGATTTTGAAAAATAACCAGTAAGAACCTTCGCATAACACTTACTTATATTCTTCTTTATAAAAATAACAAAATTTAAAAACTATTAAAACAAAATTTCATACATTTTTACACAACATTCAAGCTTTTTATTTATGTGTACAAAAGACGCCTTCTGTGTAATACAGTGCACGCATATGGGTAATACAGTGGACGCATATGTGGGTAATACAGTCGAAGCATATAGGTAATGTAGTGCACACAAGGGTAATATTGTGCACAAGTGTAATACAATCAAGAAAACTGAGGAAAAGTGACAGAGAATGGGCTGCAAAATACAAAAATGTTACAACATACCACTGATTATTTAGTAAATACAAAATTTAACTAAACTTTATTGAAGCTCGGTGATCAAAATCATTTACAATTTCTCAAGATATTACTTGAGGATTTAACATTAATGAAGACTTCAAACTGTTATTAATCAATATTATAGGCGTCCTGTCTTCTTCAATTGGCTTTATATGAATTGGTCAACATCTTTAAAAACTATATTCAATTTTTTTGTAGAATTCCATTAAATAGATGCAAAGGGAATACAGATTCAACAGACAAAGATCCCTAAGAAAATTAACTTTCCGTTGCTATCTGGAAACATTTTGGGTTTAGGGAAATGCAGACCAAAAGCAAATACATCAAGAACTTGGTGTACAGAGGAACCTCCATAGAACACTTAGAGCAAATAGTCGGGGCTGTAATGATTGCTTTGACTGGAATCGATGGTCTAGTCAATCAATGACCACTCCTCGGTCAGAAAGACGTCTTCAGATTTGTGAAGTCTAAGAGACAAACAATTTGTTCAAAACTTGCTTCTAAATTTAAACTTATTTCAACTTATGTGATAATTCCAGCAACATTTCAGACAGTTGTATATGTTCAGTTCCCTTAAAAATCTTCTTGTTTTTCCCTTAGTTTAAGATTAGTGTACTTACATAACATATATAAAATATAAAAACTCAGTCAAAAAGGGGACCTTAATTCAGGTTTGTCAATATCACACCAACTGCCTAAATATTACATCTTTCAGAGGTAACAAGTACATGTGTAGAAGCTGATGAAACATACAAATCAAGACTTTATGGATAACATCTTAATTATTTTAAATATTGATTAATGTAAATTGAGAATATTTGTCAGATCTACAAGGGAAAAGGAAACCATTCAAGGACACAGATCTCTGTGAAAACGGATTTTCATGTTGCATCTGGAAACCTTTTAAATGTACAGACTAGAGGAATACCGACCACAGACAAATACATTAAGGATCCCGGTGCAGGAAGAAAGACCCACAGAACAGTTACTGCAAATAACGGTGGCATTGGTGATTGCTTCAAGGAGAATCTTAAGCAATCAATAATCTAAAATAGCATATAGCTGATCAATGAACTCCCATCAATTAAAAATCAAATTAAATCTTGTGGCATGTGTGGGTGCTTAAAAGAAAGCAGCATAAAATTAAGACATTTGTCTTTTTCTGGCTTGAAACATCATTAATTCTATACACATATATGTTAACAGTTTTCACATTTGTCTTTTCTGACTGGAAATATCTTTGATTCTAGACAGTTTTCACAGTTGTCTTTTCTGGCTGGAAATATCTTTGATTCTAGACACAAGTTGACAGTTTTCACATTTGTCTTTTCTGACTGGAAATATCTTTTATTCTAGACGCAAGTTGACAGTTTTCACATTTGTCTTTTCTGGTTAGAAATATCTTTGATTTGAGACAAGTTGACAGTTTTCAGCATGGAGGAGTCATTGCTCTACAGTCTACTTCGCTACAGAGACCAAGATACTCATTGTCCGGTCTAATAACGAGGCCAGATCACAAAGGCAGGATATTACTATTGACCCGATCACAAAGGTGAATTAACAAGCCAAGAGAAAGCGCGGAACATCATATGCGGAACAATGTGGTCAAAGTCATTAATCAAGAGGTGGAATTCTAATTTTATACTGCTCATTATGTTTTCTTTTTAATTCACTTGTTACAATGTACATCTTACTGACGTCAAAGATGGTATAAATTCTTCAAATTTGGTCTGATACATTTTTTAAAGAGTTTGAATATAGCCCATTGCATAGAAACCAGAACTGCTCAGTCTGTATATTTCCATTTGCCAGTTGCCATACCATTTTATTTTTTCCTGTGAATTCAAGAATGTTAATTATTTAGTTCATTAGTTTATGAAGCAATTACAACAGTAACCAACAGAATGTTTTTTTTCCATTTCAGGTCGACAATCTTCAGTTGCTTTGAGTCGCCGGTTGAAATCGACTTTCCCCAGTCTACCTTCTTTCATAGACTATGAAACTCATTCTCTGGTATAATTACGAGGTGGATTCACAACCACAGGATATTACTATTGACCCAACCTCCGAGGGGAATAAACAAGTCAAGAGACTTCTCAGAACATGAAATGCAGAACAATGTAGCCTAAGTCATTGATCAAAGAGTAGATTCTCAATTTTTCTAGTTTAAAGAAGGCCTTTATTAAAAGAGACATGGTCTTTTTAACAATGGACAAACAACAATGTTCATGTATTTGATTAGTGTTTTTAGTTTTACTCAAGGGTATTTGACTTGGCATTTGCCGGTGTATGGTGGACAACCGAGGGGAAACCTCACACACACACAAAAAAAAACACCATCCCTGCAGCTAAGGAAAAGTTCCATTATATACCTAAGGTCGACAGGTCCAAACAGGACTATATAAGTATAATATAGGTTTGTTTGTTTGATTGGTGTTTTGTGCCGTACTCAAGGTTATTTCACTTACATGACGGCATGCCGAAGGAAACCACTTTCAAAGATTCTGGCAACATGCAAGACAGGACAAGACATTAACAAATCAGGACACCACAACAAATCGGCCTCTTGTGCCCCTTAGCTCAGAGAGCACCAGGGCACAGGAGGCTCCCACCCAACCACCAGTCTATAATATAGGAAATGGTTCTTGTTTTAAATTAGATATTAAGTAAGCCTTGAAAATGGCAAAAATAATCAAACAAAAGGGTCTGGATTTAAATATATCAGCACAACAAAGGTTTCTTTTCTTAATAGTTATAAATACAAACTGAAACTGGTTAAGCAAACTTTCTGTTTATATGAGAAGTGTAGTAAGTAGACCAGCCAATAATAACTTAGGATAAGACAGATGTTTGGAATATGGAACATGAGAAATCTCATCAAGTTTATTTAGCTTCAACTTCCATTTTTTAAAAGAATATTCCCCATCTGCATGTATTTCTCAAGACAAAATTCACAGCTATTAATATTATTAGAAACTGACCTGGCATATTGTGGTCCAACTGTTCCTTCGTCATACGAACTGCTGGCTGTTATTGAGTTGTCGGGAATCGCTCCTGACTGCAGTCCTAATGCTGTCCGGCATTGTGCTATAAAGAGAAGGAAAATTAAGCTATAAGTATTTTCATAATTCAACACAAATATAACATTAACTTTCTGCATTTAAACACAAATAAAATCTTATTTCGAATAAAAAAGTTCTGAAATTATATTGGAAACAAATTCTAGGTGATTTAATAATGCTCCAGTTTTGTGACACCTTTTTAGACATCTTTTTATAATAATAAGTGGAATATTTGGGCCTCAAATTACTAAATGATTCTAAACTAATAACCATTAATTGAGGTTTGTCATTAACTTCTTCTATTAACACACATAGAATTACAGCCAGCATGACAATCATTACCAGCCACAAATATAATTACTTGTAAACTGATATGTTTAATGTTTAATAAATATGCCATCTAATAAGTTCAAAGCAAATAATTACTGCACATAGTATTTCCATCAGAATGAAGCAACTATGATCTGAACAGTCATTGAATTAAATACAATATAAGGTGCTTATTAGGGCTCGATTTGGGGGTTGTGGGGGAAAGGAACCTGTGGCGATAAAAAAAGGGAAAGTAAAGTCTCACTAACAGATTTTTTACCATCCCGGACCCCTTTCCGCTTCGTAATATTATTTTTAAATTAACTTGTTTATTAGCATTGCGTGATGATCGATTCTATTGTCTGACTGGTTTTAGTCTATATTCTGCACATCATATATAATAATAAATGTAGAGAAAGAAAAATGTGCTTGCCCATCATATATATACATGTAAATGTAAAGAAAGAAAATTGTTCATGACTCGAACTCGGGTCTCTGGCTAGGAAGGCCAGCGCTCTAACCGACTAAGCTACAGAGGATCACAATAGAACGAGGAAATTTTGCAAATGTTTCTCTACAGTAAGCATGCACTGACACAGGGCCACTGAAATAGTGTACTTTTTATCCAGATATTACCCACAAATGTGTTTGTTGTTTTTAGGTTATTCTGATAATCTGGAATTGGTATATATATTTTTGTATACCGTAAATGTAGAGGAAGAATGTTCATTGAGAGCAGGCCAAAACAACAGCCTTCAAATATCATCTATACATGTATGTAAAACACTTGCATCCATACAAAGCTATGTTATCAAATCTCAGAAAGTACTGTTCTACCTAAAGCAAAGAAATTCTATAAAGAACATGTTTATGACTTTTGATGAAGTTTCAATCAAATTTTAGTTCAAGTCATCAATTGGAGAAGAATAATTAAACATAATATGATTGATTGATTGATTGATTGAGGTTTTACGCTGTACAACAAGTAAACGAATATGTTTATTAAGTTGGATATTTTTTTTCCACAAAAGAAATGCTTTTTCCTTACTTTAGTGAGAAATGATTGGGCTGTCAACCATAGGTAATCTTTAGGATGGGTCCTGTCTATTATAGCAGACATTCAATATGTACTGTATACCAACCCCAGCAAAATAAATATACACTTTCTGCTCAAATGTCACTGATAAAAGTTAGCTAATAAAATATGGCTGAGGTTAGTGATATAACACTCCATGGAGACAAACATTAGCATTGCTGTCTATCAACCCCTGCTAATCAAACAGACCATTCAACACTGCTTATTTTCCTGATAAACTCAGTGAACAGCCATTAAAGTCGAAGAGCAAGACAGCCATTATAAATTTTTGTTTCTGTGGCAACTGGCCAAATGCAACACGGAATGTAACTGATACCAGAATAAGTCTTCCATGGGAATACCTCCGCTTTAAAAAGACTGTTTTTTGTTGATAGATAATATTTTCTTTACGGCTGATAAAATGCCGACATCCTTTGCTCGACAGGGTTACCCCATTTGTTGTCCATACCGGAGCCAGGTGTATAATGGGTACCATTACAGAGGATGGGCCTTGTTCCATGATGGAAAAACGGTTCAGAAAATAAATCAGAACATAGGCAAAGCAAAAAATAGCAGGTATGAATATAAGCCATCATTCCAGCAAAATTAGGAATCCATTGCTTCTGGCTAGACACATGGACAGACAGACAGATAAAGGGACTGGCAAACTTAAGAGCACTTAATCAGACAATATACTTCAGGGACGATCTAAAAAGCGAGTAAGCCGACAACGATTTGCAGAATAAAATCATACAAATTTGCAGATTGGATGGTTTAATTTAAATACTGAATCTCTAATATCACTGTCGCTTCGTTACATCTTAATATTAAAAATGGATTGTTATCGATCTCAAAAATTAAGAGTTAAAACTCATAAACAAATGAAATCTGAGCTACAAAAAATTCTTCTAATTGAAATATATGCTTCAAAATTATCTGTCAAACCTTGTCTTCAATAATATCAAAAGCAAATTAGTAAGACTGTCAAATTCAGAACAAATGCAAAGAGTTATTTTATATATAATTTTTCAAATAGCAATGATAGTTTTTACTATCGATACATCTATTGAACTGTTTATAATCTCTCAGGGTCCGAAATGTTGTCAAATTTTTGAGTAGCAAAAAATACAAAAAATTGCTATCAAAATAATTTTTGTGTATCTTTGCATACCAATAAATAGCGATACAAAACCGAGAATGTATCGCAGAAAGCTATATTTCTATCGCAAGATGCGATGCGAATCCGGACATTTCGAACCCTGTGTCTACTAAATATTTTACCATTCTTAAAAACAACTGTATATAGATTTATATGAATAAGATTGTTGTCTTGTTATATTTTACAAAATGTATGTTATGAATCTGTTAAATTATTTTCCTATATGTCCTATGTGGTTATCGAGCTACATTAACAAATATTACTATTATAACTATAAAGGTGGAATGCTTCAGTATCAGATGTTTTGTATCCTACACCAAATCTAAGTTGCTTATGTGTGACAAATAAAATATTGGCAACAAAATATACTACAAACTGAAACAGCCATTTCACAGGGGAAATAGCTACCCATTAGTATCCATTGAGGATAATAAGACATCTATGTTTCTCTGTCATTAATTCTTTTTTTTAAATAATGTAAACAACAAAATATCAAATATTGTTTTAAAATATAAACAGAAATGCAAAGTTTTCACATGGGAAATAAACAGTTAAGACCTAGGTCATTAATAAAAAATAAAGAATATATTTGTTTGAGAGCATTAAACCACCACAAATATGCTACCCATAAAAGTAGAAATGTATCCAATTGCAGTAACATAGGTCAATGATGGATTATTATACCCAGAGGGCAGACAATATAATCTTGATGGATATTAATCTCCTGTTATCTGGGATCTTCCTGCTCTGACTGTCAAGTACAGCATAAATCCTGCAGTGTGTTGATGTATGGATGGAGCCAACCCATGACAAGTGATTAACCAACCAAAATGGCCGCCCCCAGTATATCATGGAGTGGTATCTAAGGAACTCAAAGGTCAGGTAATTCAGTGATAAATGGCAACAGTGGGCATCAGATGTAGATATCATAGACTACAGGTTACACTGAGTGAAATACTCTCAGATGGCGAGTTATGGAAAATGTATTTCCGACAGCAAGAATAAGGTTTCCATGTTTAGATATGGCAACTGGTGACAGACAAGAAAATTAATATATATTTACAGAAATTCTGAAAAAATACATATTTTCTTCTAACTGAGTTATCATTTATCTCACTGATTTATTTCACAAAAACTCAGCAACAGTTTATGGTAAATAGTTGTTAAAGTCAATATCAAATCCAAGCCAGTTAACTTGTATCTTGTTGATTTATCACACACACAAAAAATCCCCAGCCATTTGTAACCATATGGGATAGATAGGCAGGTGGCAGACACACAAAAATAGACATTATTTATTTTACGAGGTAACCTTTTAACATGTCCGCCCAGTTGATAGAGTCTCATTGATCTGTTATTTACTAACTAGAAGTATTTTGATAAACACAATGTAGGTCTTGGGATGGCTTCTTTAGTGACTAATACATGGATCATTTCTGATTTCCTTTATTTCATAACTACCTCTGTATACCTACATATCTACAAGCAAGTTTTACAAAAATGTTTTTGATCCAGTAATGAGACTTTCCAGTATGTCCAGGAAGTTATTTTGCACAATGAACCAATTTTGGCCAAGATAATCTGCTTGTAAGATAATTTTAGCCGTATTATGCTATTTTAAGATTTTCCATTGTCTTTCATCATCTTTATAGCATCACATGTACAGTCGACTACAAGCGATGTCGATACTTCTAATTTAATCAACGGGAATTACACTGCCAAGAAAGTTCCAGAGATTCATATATAATTACAAGATGCTGTGTTTGTCTATATCGGAAATGCTAATGGAATTCTTAGAATTTTTTTTGTCTGATTGGAGTTTAACATCGAATTTAAAATAGAGCAAGATTTTATGGACAACTTGTGGTATATTTGTGGTGCAATGGTCGGTCTTTTTGCAATGACAAGCTTTGAAAAACTGGAAATATAAAAAAAAGTTGTCATCCATTAAATCTTGTGTTATTGACTTCTACATAAAGAAGAAGTCATGACTAAGGTTATTTAACATGTTAGTCATCTAATGGTGATCCACTCAAATGTTGTGTGTTCACCAATATAGAAATGTTCACTGGCTTATTTAGGTTTTATTGATAGATTGTTTGATTGGGTTTGTGCTCAATTGTACTTCACTTATATGACCACCTTTTCCCAAATGCCGACCTTTTCCCAAATGCATTTGATCTATTAACAAAAACAAACCTAGAACAAGAGACTTAATATATGGATGACAACTTCTTCTTTTATTATGGGTACCATACATATTGTCATACATATATTAAGTCTCATGTTCTATGTCATTTCAACTTCTAAATGCCACTCAAACAAGAAAAACAAACCTACAGAAAAAAGGGTTGAACCAGTTAGTGCGTATATTTGATACTTGTGGATAGTACATTTACAGCACACAAACAGCAGCTTGTTATTTTCCAATGCCTTATAAACCCATTTTAATAGGAAACCCTCACTGCTAATCAATGATTCATCGCCCAGTACCAATGATATTCCAAGGAATTCTATACAGAACATGCCTCCGGAGACTGTCTTGTACATTATTAATACGTCCAGGCCAATATAGATCCATAAAGGATGGTTATACAGCTTTTTAATGCCCAGAATGAACCAAATAGAATACCAAAATCAATAATTTAAACATTACAATAAAAATAATTTCTGTTTTATTTTGCAAGCAGCAAGCAATACACTCTACATCATATACGCTGGTGATAAAAAAGTGTTCTATTAATTTGCTCATAAAAAAACACCATGCTTATTTATTCTGGTTTGTGTTTTAAGAACAGTTAGTGAATGACCATGTTGATACTCCAAAAGAAAAAGAAAGCAAAAAAAAACACACCAAAAATATTCAATAAAAGCTCAATATATATAAAATCTTCTTTCTGTCATTTAGTTACTCTAAAGTTCTTGCGTCATCCATGAGCCTAACAATCACCTAGTAATATATATATCTGGGCAGAAGCTTGAGCAAATGCTCTAAGGAGTAAACTGTTTACAACGAACAAACACTTACATTCTGCATTACATCAGCGATCAAAGGGGATTAAATCGATCATGTTAATCTGTTTTATGTCATTAGCAAAATCTCATGTGTGTTCTGGCTGACTATCATTTGATCTCAATTCCAAAGCTTTCATATCACATAATGGGAGTCTATGGTCTGGTACATCAGCTATCAGAAATGGACACATTTTGAACTAGAATGTACATGTATGTACCTGGAAAACAGCTTGTGTCAGTGTATTATTTCAATGTTTTGATACTTTGTAGACGCATCTAATTTTTACTTTATGCATTTGTTAATGTGTAGGCCTATAAATGTGTATTGTTTGTGAAACTAAAATTGCTCGCACTTTTGACTGATTTGGTGATCGATTAACAGGTGTTCAAGGTCATTCCAAGATAAAAAATCAGCAACACTTATTAAGTGTAATTGTTGTTGCACAGATAAGTGGTGAATATGACAGCATGAATATAAACTCAAAAACATACTCCCCTTAGCTAGAGGGCGCACACTCTTTTGAACAGCTGGATAAATGGTTATATTAAACTTTGCAAGACTGTCAATGAAAATCCATTTTGCGATTTTTATCCAAGGAGTCTGAAGGAGACAGAACCATTTGGTGTACAGTCTGTCCTTCACTTTACTACATGTAGGCTCATCCAGACAAGACAAAACAAAAAGAAAGAAGAGCTGATTAAAGACAAGAGAAAAAGAAAACATCTCCCTTGGAATAACAGACAGTTTGGACAGCGGATGGTTCTACTGATTATTAAATTGACAACAGATATCAGTCCACTTTATGGTAAAGGTCAAGAGTCACACCATGTCCAAATCAAGACATCAAAAGGGCATAATCTGGAAATGGAATCAAAGATGGCTCCTTATCAACGGCCATCTTTATTTCTCTAATTCAAAACAGGGACAGTATTAGTTCAAAAGATGAATACAAATGAATACTTTAACAAATAAAAAGAAAGGATAAGAAAAATGCATGTTTTTCATATTGATTATTCTGGATAGATTATTTTTCTCTTAGTTTTAATTTTAAGACCCAAACAATTTTAAAATGCCCTTTCTAAGTCTTAATCACTTTAGTTTAATCAATTCTAAACATGACATAAAACAGTTAAGTTTTTTGACGATAACTTAAGAAAGAATAGCTATTAGTAGTTTTAAAAAGTTAAGTAAACTTTCAGATATTTTAAAACTTTTAATCTAAAATTAAAGCATCAATTAGTGTCTACATTGTAAAAATAATGACACTTCTACACCATGGTATTGCTTAACAAATAAGACGCCTACTCCCAGAAGATGATATATATGTCTACTTAAATTTCTACAACACCAGAATGTATTTCCACGGGCTAAAGACGACTTTTGTAAATGCTTGGCATTTCTGGTTGTTGGAAGGGACATAAATATTTGCTCCTGCCATTAGCGATAATCAAGGTCACCATTTCTCGCCAACAACTGGCAGAAAAAAACTCCGAACTTTTGTTGAAGAATGACTTCATTTTCTTGTAACAACAACAACCATTATATTTGACATTTCTTAACAGCAGCACCTATTATCTCAGAGATATGTCTTAATTTGTACACAGCAAAGTGTCTGTTAATGCTACCTTGTTTTTATGTACGTGGAAATAAAGGAGGACAGTTTTAATTTCCATGTGTGAACAAATTGCCTGGGTTAATGATGAAGAATTTAAACAGTCTGATTGAAACCCAGAAACAAAGAACATTAGCAAAGCGACACTGTTGTAATTTGCAACAAACAAACAACTATTTCCAATCTACACAGAAAAAATGGTTATGAGGTTGGCATTGAATGTGATATAACGTTGATAATAGTCAACCAAAGTCTGTTTTAAAAACTCAAACATTAGAAGAAAAATATTTAAACTCCTTAAAAGAAGCCAATGAAAAAAAGAGAAAAAAATTGCTTGAAACTTTGAATAGAAAGACCCAATATAAGACATTTTGGCGAGGAAATGTTATTAAACCAGATAAAATTTGTTCATGTGTTGACACGAAAGAAACATTAAGAAACGGACAGAAATGAGATGTGACCTTTTTTTACTGTCATTCAATCTGGAAGATTACATGAGGCAGTAGAATAAACACATCAGCATATGGAACTCTTCAATTTTAGAGGGAGTATTTTTTTCTAATGCTTCCCATCGCCAGGGAATATGACATTTTCTCTGGCGAAGGATAACCTTCCTGGAACTCTATCTTAGAAGTCTTCACTTTGCCTCATTAGACAAAACGCCCCTCAACATCTGTTACAACCATGAAACACACTTTTTTATGGGTAACTCTAAATATTGGAGCCGGCTTCACCAAAAAGAATAGACCTACATGCACTTGAGTTCAATTTTTTGACTAAATGAGCCAAGGAAGTAACCAATGCTTCATACTAAAGGATTGGCCACTTCATACATTTACAAAACTCTTGTACATTGATAAGATAACGTCATGGATAAAAAAAACTCTTGAAACCCTGAAAAAATGCAAAAATGTAATTTTGAAAGAAAAAGTTTATAAGATGTTTTCCATGCATGTTTAGAATTTATTCACTTCAAGAAATCTATTTAAAATAAGTACCCAGTAATGAATATTCTACTGAAGGTTCACTAGAGCATTTATATAAATAATCACAGGAGATCTTGCTCTCTATAGATAAAATTACCCAAGAAACTAAAGAGTTCCCTCAGGGAGGTAAGAAAATCTAGTTTGTTTTCAACTGTCAGGACATGTGGTGATAGTAAATATACAAGTCCACTAGTCCCTGTCAATTCTTAAACAAGTGCGAGAAACAGTAACAAACGTACTCCTATGTCTTCCCCTTATTTAAATTCTTACAGACTAGGCTTATCATTTTAAGAAAATGAAACTTTAAATTTGGGGATAATAATAAAGATTAAAGGGACATTTTTAAGTAAATAATATTTCTGCAGCACACTAAAGTATATTTCATGTATGAGACATTTTCACTGCCAAAGTACCTACACCTATGAAGCAGCCTCTGACATTAGTTTTATATTTAGCCAGGGTGTGAAAGGGTTAATTAAAACTGTGTAATAAGTAAATAAAAATCAGGTTTTTAATAAGGAAAGATGAAATATAAAGTATATTATTCTGTGAGAATTTCCTACTATTGAGGAATATCCCATGTACTGTTAGAATAAATGACAGAGCCATCCCAAGGCCTACAGATAACAACTTGTGGGCACAGTGGGGGAGAGGGGTGCTAAAGTTCCCACATGGGGCATTCTGACCACAGGCTGACCATACTGACCTGTTAGAAATCAGTGTAATCTAAGTTAACCTCAGAACTCTCCATTCCTATGCTTTCTCAATGTTTAAGAGAACAACTCAATTAAAGTTTGTTTTCTTTGCCCCAGATTCCCATTGGGGTCAACCAGATGAGAATACTTGACTGCTGGTGTCCTAACCCTGTGTTTGTTGATTTTCAGCCAGTCTCCATCAATCTAATTTCACAGTATTTGAGGCTTATTTCTGTAGATGACAGCACCAGATGACCACATAGGAATACAGACAACACAATACATTTAAATCTTTGTGTACCCATTACATCGTTTTATGAACTTTTAGTTACATGCATTTATAATCTACCTTTACTTGGCCTTTCATAAAGTATTAATCGCGAGAACTCTGACATTCAATGGCATTGAATCCATATTGATTCAGACCTTTATAGTACCCTATGCTAAGACAAAATCGCTTGTTTGATTGGGACTTTATGCCGTACTTAAGGTTATTCCACTCCTGCAATTATGACAGCGTGCCAGCCCACACGGTGAAAGACACTGGCAACACAGAAGATACAACAATACATTTACTGGAGGAAAATCCTGATGCCCCTTATCCCGGAGCACAAGAGGGCACATGAGACTAGCAATCATAAACTTGTAAACAAAGAAAGCTCAATGAACATTTATAGAATTTTCAAAACTAATCCAGCTTATTGTTGTATCTCGGTTATATCTAAACATTGATACACCTGTTCACAAAATGAGCTTGTTGACTGGTAAGTAACAGTTATATATATATATATAGAGCTAGAATACTTGAAATCATGTTGAAATAAAAGTACCACAGCTAATCTGAGCCAGTTGCCATAGTGACAATCATTGTACTCAGGTAAACCTGTGGAAGGTATCTGTATGTATTGATCTGTAGGTAATATACAGAAATATAATAAATAAAGATAATACATACATACATAAGGGCATACATACATGTAGCCGTTCATTGACATGCCTGATGTACATTTCATCCCCCTGAAGCTGTTTAATAACATAGCGATACTGAATAAGATTTCAGTTATAAGACAATGGCAATGTTAATATAGGTATAAAAAATATCCAGGGACATTGCAATTTTGGAGTTCTGACAGTTGGTAGAAATTTCTTATAATTCAAAGACTTATGGTATTTGCCATTTGATTTTGTTTAATTTTATGTAGATTTAAATGTAGGGATTTATTTTTGATTTCTTTATTTTCAATTTTGACAATTTATTACACCAAGGTGAATATATAACAAGACTTGAGGCTAATTTGGGAATAAAACTCGTCCAGTGAAAAAAATCATCTCAAATACATGCAGGGCCCTTAAAGATGGCAATCTGACACTAACTACTTCCTTTCTCTCGACTCTTCTTTAACCTTTTTCAACTTTGGATATAAATTTTTCCATCAAACACACATGGATGTTATGGTATTTATTTGAAAGAGGAAAGTTTATAACATCCCGTGGAGGTGATGTCCATCATCCTCTCCCAAGTAATTTGTTCCACGTTATCAGAAAGTAAGTGTAATAGTAGGTCGTTGCTATAGTGATAGAGTCATTAAAAATTATGTTTCTGAGATTAGACTAAATGGTTAGCATAAGCTGGAATCAATGCCTTACATATCCTGAGCTTTGGCCATAAAAGTGTCTGAGGGTCAACTACTTTATGACTTTCAAATAGAAAGCCATTAACATGTTTTCCCACGCTATAAAACTCACAATATAAAAAAGTGTATATTTAAAATTAAACAGATGATAGTTTGTGTACTCAAGACTTGACACAATGGATATTTTTTTCAAACTTTAATCTCCAACAATTTGATCTTAATGGCTTTCCAGAGCGTTCGGTGTCCTATATTATTTGAAATGATGTGTCAGTTCGACCCCTGCACAAGAAAAGGAAACCCCTGGAGTGTTGTCAACCAATCAGATTACCAAGTAAGTAATTCACCATGGTGATATCGGTATCAGCCTGCTGTTTTACAATTAAGTTGAACTTTTACAGCATGGGGCAAAATTGGCTTCAAATTTACATGATTAATGGCTTGACTTAGTTGATAAATTTAAAAGTGAATTAAACAGCCGAAACAACAGACTATGTGAATTTTTTCCCTTAGGATGCCGGGAATACTTAATTGGTGAATCAAAACACACCCTTATGTCAAACATCAAAAACGACAATTGAAGAACGGTATGCAAAGCATGGTGCAGAAAAGGACAGACTGGATCTACCTTTCTGTTTTACTTATTCACAGCACTTCAACGAAAGGCGACTAGGAGAGCTCATTCATGATGAAGTTTTAAGCTCACTGCGCGAAGAACATGGCCAGATGAGCAGAGCAGCTGTGAAGCAATAGCCACTTTAATCAATGGTAATCTGCCGCCATCTTGATTTGACCATCCATTCCAGTTACTGAAGATTGAAGGAGACAGTCTCTAGTCCTTCTAAACAGCTGAACAGACTTACAGAGATTTGAATAAAGATTGAACTAAATCATAGGTGGAAGGAATTTTTAACGCATCAGATTTCAGTCTTCTTGCAGATACATGTATACCTTGTCAGATGATCTGGTCACAGGAATACCAGATTCAAATTCAGAAATTCCCTTTACATACATTTGCAAATCTGATACTGAACTGTTCCTTTTCAACCACATTCTTACAGTTGAGATTTACACTAAATAGGAGGTTATTTCACTAAAATGATAAATTCATTTTCTTTTTCCCCAACGCGACAGATGCATGTGAAAAAACAATACAGCCATCAGCGGGAACAAACCAATATGACACCAACACATGGCAGTCAAAGGATTCACAACAAATCCCCCAAAGTAAATTGGTTTACCTTACAAATGGTTCACCTGTACTTCTACAACATTGACAGATTTAGAACAACAACTTTATGAAACAAGAACCCTAACCCTTATACAATTTGTTTCCTTGACTTGAATTTATTTTTTTAAATTGAAAAATTCTATATAAATAAATAAATTTGTAAATCAAATAAAATCAATTTGAGCAGTGAAAGCTCATCATAAAAAATTCACGAAAATGTATAATCCAGAAAAAGCAATGGCGGTAATTCATTTTGTATGATTCAAATAACATTTTTTTGATATATTGCCTATATGACTAAGACGAAAATGGCTTCATTAATGTTTTATGCTGCCAAGTTGCGCCCTTCAGTTTAATCGCTTATAGCTCTAGCAGAGAGAATATTAATTGCTTATGGTACTTAGAAGAGTGAAGGAATTTGACTAAAAACCCTTGACGTTTCTGATCGAATCTACAGATGAATGAAGGTGGCAAAGGGTAACAAATTGCTGTGAAAGAATTCATGGCTCATTGACTGGGAGTTATGCTATCCAATTCAACATTAAGTCTTCTGAGAAGCTACCCTTACAGATGGTAGCAATTTACTGCTTATAAAACTGTTGCTTGTCTAGCTAAGAATTCAGGGTATTGGTATGCAGGAGGCAAGGGCATTGGACTGGCTAAGGAAGGCATTCCAGGCTCACAGGTTTCAGTAAGCCTTCTGAATTCCAAGTGTCCAGTTAAATAGCCATTACACACAGCCTCTGGCCATCCTGTACAGATGGTACCTTCTTCCAGGATAGCTGTGTACAACAATGGTTAGATAAGATTTAAGAATAAGCAGTCTCTTTTTTTTTTTTTTTTTACAGAAACAGTTTAGGGCTGGTTGCATCAACACATACAGTGGACAGGATAATAAATGTTTCTTTTCATTTTAATGTTGCCATCAATAGCTAGATATCAGGTAATCTGAAAATAAAAATAGCCAAACAATGCAACCAGTCAAAAAAAAGGCCCAACAGGAAAAAGAGGAGATGGTTAATGGTTATGTGATACAAACATACATGTATTATTTGTATGAAAAACAAAACGTCCAACCAATATAGCTACAGGTTCTTTCCTGAATAAAACTCAAGGCAACCTAAATAAATGTGCCAGAGGTTAAAACTAGACTGACAAAAACAAGAGGAAATGGAAACTTTGACAGGAGATATCAAATGGGAAAGATGATCTGTGTATTAGTGCCTGTAAAGACTGAAAAACATTAGAGAGTTTGAAGCTCCATCGACTAATCGAAGAAATGGCAAAGACTGGCTATGGTTAAAAAGGTTGACGCTGAATTATTGAAGAGCTTCAAGGTTTGATGGGTATGTTGTTGTGAGAATGGTTTCCCTCCGGGAACATCAGATATCCTGTTTCCAAAGGTATCCCATTAACTAGAGCTAAGCTGCAACCAGCCACTATCATAAAATACGGTTTAACGACAGAAGAATGGACGGCAAGGAGTGATTAAATATTTAATACATAGCCATATTGGATTTTACACTGTCTGAGAAAGATACTTAAACCTGAAAAGAAGATAAACGACACCGGATATAAAACATAACTTCTTCATCTAATATATTGCTTGGTCGATTGAATCTGTATACTTTCCTTGCTAAATATATCATTTCATTATCTATATTGTAAGATTTTCATTGATTTTTCTTATCGTTGTCTGCCACATTTGTTTGTGTGATTGTTTTTTTTTTGTTGCATACTTCAAACTTGCATCGTTTAAATCTCCGAATAACTGTTGCTTTGTGTACTTTGGATTTTTTTTATTGTAAAAAAAATATAAGCACTCAAAAACAAGTGAGACTATCTTTTAATATGAGGTCTGCCTTGTTTGGCCCAAATTTTAATAGCTTAAACACTGAAGTTATTCAACAAACAAGCCTGCCAAGAGTGGGAAGCCTGATAACTATTATTATACTTTGGAAATAATAGCATTTGTTTGTTTATCAGTAACTCCTTCTAGCAGGCAAGATGTTGAATTTTTTTGCCCCAATACATTTTAAGTTTTGCAGATCAGACAGTCTAATAAACAATTTGTCCCTGACAATACAAAAACTTCTATTCATCCTTTGCCATACGGTCAATACAGAACATGACTGTACCAGTACATATAGAATGGTATTTATTGGTAACAACGGATACATGTGTGACTCAGCGAGTAGATCAGCCCTTAAGGGAATTGCCAATGCCTTATATACCAGAGATATTGGCGGTACATATAATGTTATACCCTAGATAAGTGGGAAAGATCTGTTTAATTGAATCAACTGTGTGTGACATTAGAGATTAAGTCATAGCGTACAATTAAGGAAATATACGGATGAATTTTACTGTATTTGTAACAGAAACATACATGATACCAAAATATTTATTGCGATTTCTAGTTTATGAAGATAAATTATATAAGAATTTACTGAAATTGTATTTTAAAACAGGATTGATTGATGTCCTGAGAAGGGTTTTACACTGTTGGGGTTTCACAATTATTCATTCACAACAGCAGGCCAGCCCACCAATTAGTGAAAGAAACTACCCTTGAATTCACTGCCAACAAGAGACAATACGGAATGATTACAGGAAACAACAACAACTCGTTTGTCTGATACCTGAAAGGGCAGAGTCCCAGGAAGCCCCTGCCAACCACCCG